>VDFB02200721.1:29851-63497 GCA_007258455.2 Sequoia sempervirens | reverse complement strand
AGGATGAGTAAGTGTGGGGCTCCATTTTTTTCAGTGTGGAGGTCCCCTCGACTCAATTTGTAGAAGTCTTGTGGTGAAGACTTAGAGCACACACATGGCACTCACAAGGATGTTCATGACTAGCTTGAGTCTATACCTGTTGTTACCAGGAGTAGTCACTAGTTGAAGGGCCAAGCTATGAGTTCAAAGGTGACTGGAGTAAAAGGAAAATAAGTTGTTGGTCGTTCAAGCAGAATTCAAAGGAAAATTAAATATGGTCAAGGTTCCTAAGACATAACTCTCCCATTGCTATCTCTAATAGCTCATCTAATAGTGAGACCGAAATAGATTCAGGTTATCAACAATATCTTGCAACTCTAAACCAACTAGCTCCATCAGGGGAAGAGGGGCTCGCATTTCCTACCATGGTTGTGAAGACTCCAAGTGGACATGAGTACTCAATGGCTGGCAAGGATAAGAATGAAGGAGTTGTAGTTTCTCCTTCTCCAATTGCAAGAATGCAGAGTGGGCCTGTGTACTGTGGCTCTAGTGTTGGTTTTGTGTCATGAGATTTCTTTCAGGGTTGTGGATTTTTTTCATGAAGATGAAATTACATGTGGTCTATTCTCATTTTTTGGCATAACTGGTAAGTCTTATGCTGAATGTGGACAATTGAAGTCAACTTTTATGATGACTATGCTAACCAAAGATGTGGGTTGATGGGTTATGCCAATAGTTAAAGGCTACTTTGGCGGTATTAGCACATTTTGATGGTTACACATTTTTCCTCCCCTTCTCAACAAATGATTTGCAGATTCTATTGTGGGGAATTTTGAAATGAAATGCAATTTATATTGAATGAAGTATCTGAGTTGTAGTTGCATTTTGAGCCAGAAGCTTTTTTTCTCCTTGTGTTATAAAAGGAATTCATGGCTCATTTGCAAGGAGTCTGGTATTTTGAATCTTTAGGTCCAGTATACATAAAGGGTTGAAATTAGAAAGAATACCAGTAAATAGGATAGTCAAATTGTCTTGGTATTTGAGTTATGCATATGTAAATATTAAATAGTCTTATTGAAATTATTGATATTGAAACAAATATTATGCATAAGGAATATACTCTCCTCTGTAAATCATCTTGCAAATTTTGAATGAAATATCAATCATATTATATTCATCTTCAAATACTTTGTTTGAATGCATGATCTTGTTTGTGCTTTGATTCAAGGAATTAATTAGATTCTTAAGTGAGTTCATGAATTTGTGAGGATTTATAAGGATCTAGTAAGAAGTGATGCTTTAACTACATTGAGTTTTCATAATGCAAAGCCTTATGAAAATAGTCCAGAACTATCAGAATTAAAAAATTTCTATATAACTGACTGTAAGATGCATGACTCCCTTGCCCATTTGATAAAGACAATAATCTATTTTATGAGGTATTTTCCATTCGAAGGATAATAATAGTGTACTAGATCATGGATTCAGGGTTATAACATTAATATTTTAAAATTTACTTACCATGAGGCATGTGTGTGATGAATTTCTTTGAGTGAATTATGTTATATTTACCCCTTATAGGAACTGGTCTGTGATTTGATATGTCATTTATTGAGATAGTCAAATGGAAAACTATTAGGAAGATCAGGCTCCTAGGTCCCACAAAGCCTAAAGTGTAGAAGATTTCAGTCTTCGACTGAATTTTGTCAGTTGGTCATTCATCTTAAGGATCTTGAGCATAGGAGTTGGCTACTCTTTAGAGATTCCTTAGGTGTATTGGAAAAAACACCAACAAAATGGTGACTTTGTTGGGGAAAACCTTATTCTCCAAATGCATCTATACAAAATTCAAATTCAAATGGTGATGTGAATCTAAATGTCTTGTTTAGATATTAACAAATTCTTGAACCTGGTAGAAGATTTGGAGTGCAACAAAGATTGAAGGATTCAAATGTGACTCTGCTAAGGAAAATAGCCCAGAACGTGTTCCATTTTGTAAAGAAACTTCATCTCATTTGAATTTTAGTCCTCTAAAAGGAGGTGGTGACTCTGATTCAAAGAACCTAATAAATCATAAATCAATTGGTCAGATCTACATTTTTAAAGACGAAGGATAGTCAACTACTGCAAAATACGAGCTACTCACACAAAATTTAAAGAAATTAGAGCATATTATGGGTAAATTAGGGTAAATTTCCCATGCTCGAGATGTAAATGATTCCCTAATAGGTGAACTAGCACTAGAGGAGGGAATGTTAGTGATAATTTAGCATGCCTTTGCATATAAGTTGAAATTTGTGCATTATATGATAAAAGGAGCATGCTATATTATTAGATCGTAGGAGGAATTTATAAGGAGTATGCATGCTAGAGGCTTAGGATCACAATTGAAAAAGAAATTGATGTAATATTGTATAATTGCATAGTAGATCTTAAATTCCTTTTCAAGAATTAAGGATGAGTTGTCAATTTACACCATTTGGTGTAAATAGTGATAAAAGCATGCAAGGTGAACAATCCTTGTCCCACCAAGAAAATTTTAGTACTGATAGGTATAGGGCCCTTAACTTTGAAAATATTTTTAGTTACCCAAATATTGTACCACCCAAGATTAGGGACAAAATACCAAAGTTCAGTGATGAAAGGTTAGAATCAACAAGCATGTGCAAGAATTTATTGATGTGATGAGAGATTATGAGATAGATTTTGAAGATGTGGTTATGAAGCTATTTGTTCAATCCCTGAAAGGAGACACAAGAGATTGGTTCTCTTTCTTGCCAATGTCCTCTATACATTGTTGGAGTGAACTCAAGGAAGTCTTCACGAAACAGTTTGGTGAAAGAATAAATCCAAGTGTTGCAAGGAAGAATTTTATAGAGATCTCCAGGGATAAATAAGAGTTGATCCTTGCTTTCAACCTTAGATTAGCAAAAGTCATAATAGAAATCCATGAACACACGAGGAAAAATGATGCAAAATGCTTGGTTGTATATTTGGGAGAATTTGATAGAAAGATGGGCTTCTTGTTGAGAGATAAAGATCCTACTACCTTACAACAAGCTTACCAAGAGGGTGTGAATATTGAGAACAATTTGTAGTACTCAATCATGAGGGGAGCTGTGATTGCTACTATGAATGGCTCTAATAGAATTTGAACTAGTGAGCCAATCAAATCAGGACATAAAACATTTTGTTAGGAAAAGGATCCCTTAGATGTTGTATCTGCATTACTTCCCCAAGATGCAAAACATCAGCAAGCATCAACCTCATATCAACCATAATTGGGAAGGGATGACTTAGTATTTCTAATTAGAAAGTTGTATGAGATGAAAATACATGTAAACAAATCACCATATGAATTATTTTCAAGATTCCTAGATGTTTTGATGAAGATACCCAAGAGTGTTAGACCTAATGACTCAATGTGCATTGATTTGTTTTGTGAAGCCTACAAATCAGGATTAAGAAAATTGCCTAAGAATTTGAAGCCTCATAGTATTGATCAAATAGTGGATTGGATAAACATTGTGGAAGACATTGAGCATAGTTATATGCCACTTGTTTCCTAGAATGTGGACAATTATTGCCATAGTGAGGAGAATCAAAGGCTAAGGTTGACATATCATGAAGTTGCATCAGAAGGAGGATAGTTAGTCGATGATTGTTGTTATTTCACATGTACTCTATATGTAGGCTCAGACAGTAGTGATGAAGATGAAGAGACAGAGTATAAGGATAAGGAAATAGTACCTAATTTTCTTCCTTGTGATGTCATAGTTTGTGAAAAAACACAAGAAGTATAGGGTAAAACCTCACATGTTGATTTAGTCAGGAATAATGATGCACAAATCAGTGATGGAGATGCATCTGATCTCATTTATATGGCACAAATGAGGAATCAAATGGATGAGATCAAGCTTGATCGATCTTCTATTGAATATGATTCTTCTTATGAAATGGAGATGGAGTCTTTTGCTTCAAGTAAAGGTTATGTTAATAGCCTTAAAGGGGTGTGTTTCCTAGGCAGTGAGCAATTCTCTTCATGTGAATAATTTTCTGAATGTGGATCAATTGTTATGAGTGCAAACGATGAAGATGATATTGAAAGTGTTTCTCTCTATTGTTCAAGTGATTACACTAATTTTGAATGCAATGATGATCAAAGGTATTTGGATCCTAACATTGAGGAGGAAGGGGTACATGTGACAATCGTGAAGGTGTGGCAAAATCCCTTATTTTGATGAATCTTCACTAAAAGATGAGGTCATAAATGATGATTCCTACTGGTGTAGGAGCAATCCACTTTTTGAGGGAAATTTTGATAAATTTGTGGCAAACACTATTGATGAATATCTTGAAAAAGGTACAAAGAAGAAAAAATTTGATATGGAAATATATGGCTCTACCTTTGAATGTGGTATCACAAGCCTTGATATGAGAAAATTGCACCTGGTAGACACCAAGAGTGTAATTCAGATTTGTTGATACTGAAATGTGATAACTACTCACATGATGAAGAAGTTGAAGACAGTGATGGCAGCCTTGATTGTAGTATTGATATTGAGGGAGATGTAGATGATTATGCTTAGTTTCCTATGGTATCTAGTTATGTACTTGAAAAGGTGGTTGCAGTGTCAACCACCCATGTTCAACATGTTGATATTTTCCCTAACATAAAAGGAATTCCACTCTTGGGTGATCAAAAATAAAATCATGATGAATGCATTGATACTCAAGCAACATCATTTTATATTGAGAAGAAGGAACCATTTGATGATTCTGTAGAATATGTTAATATTTCTGGATCATTTCATCCTTGTGAAGAGAAATTCAAAGATGTCGACAACCAAAAGTATGATGTTAATCAATATGGAGCTGCACTTGAGTTCTTTGCGGATACTCCTTTTCTTCTGGATCTGATTATGGAACTTCTTTCATCCCATGAGGACAATACTTGTCACAGAGTGCCTATGAGGTTTTAAAATTTGATGAACAAATGGGATGTGATCCTACAATTCATGACTATCTAGAGTATGAAGGTTTTATTTTCCCAATTCCAATTGATGAGCCTATGGTGGAAAATGCCAATGAATGGAGTATCCTTGTAACAAATGTAATGGATAGTATCAATTGTGATGGTGCTAATGGCCCAAAATTGCACAATGTTCATGTTGATCTGTTGCCAATAGAGCAGGACAAAGTATTTGACAGAGGAAAGAACCGTCCCTAAATTTTAGGGGCTATGGGCCTCCAGTTTATAGATAGAAGCCAAGTGTTTAAGATGGGGTGTCTAGGTAAAAAATTGCATTGTATAATCCTATAAATGTTGTACATATGGTTTGATGTGTTTGCTCTATGTTGTGTCTACTTTCCTTGTTTAGGCAAGCTACTGGGTTTTGGTTTTATACCTTGGTGTACTTCAACCTAAGATCTGGATTCTTGCTATACCCACTGGGGGTGTACATCCTTGATCATGAGCCATTGATGGAGCTCCATAAAAAATCCATAATTTCTGAGTGGCCCATGGACATAATCTACATATAAAAGTCCTTATCCCCATGGTTTGGATAGGGTTTTGGCTTAGAAAACCCTTTGTTCTTCTAATTCCACATTGACTTGCCCCGCCAGTTACCAGTCCTCCAAGTTGTCACTTTAACCATCACAGTCATTCAACTAGCGGCCCCTTCGACTTGGAGCACTGGTCATCTATTTTGTCATTGACCTTAATATTTTCCTAGAGTCAGGCTTTAATATTTCACCCCTAAATGACTTAGGCATAAGTCATTCATCTGTGAGGGTTAAATCACTGATGGCCTAATAATGGCCCCTTCTTTAATGCTAATCTTACCTTATGTGCAGGTTTGGAGATTCGTGACCATGGGAAGTGATCCTGGCCATACCCCACCAACTCACAGATGTTAAGTGTCAGTTGGTTATGCAATCTAAGGATGGCGAGATAAGGACTCATGTCATATATCCATGGGACCCGATCTTCACTATCGTGACTCCTACCCATGTTACCAAATTAGCCGGTGAAGATCAAGGTCAGTCTCCACCATTCCAGTGGGCTCATAAAGTGGGCAAGTAGATTTTTTGGCACCACAAGACTCTCTCTAACTCTTCAGCGGCTTTACCTAAAAGGAGAGAGGTAAGGCCAAAAATGCCAAGGGGTTCATTCAAATTATGTTATGTATGATGTTATTAAGGATAAATGAGATGATCTAAGTGCAATTAAGCTGTGAAATTGATCAAATATAGATGCAAAACCTAAGAAACAAGTGATGTTTGAAAACACATAGTGTAATAAAAGATAACCTAAGAATGAATAGTAAACTACAACATAAATGAATCAAACTGAAAGTGTGCACTTGGAACCTTGATGAAGATTGGAAATTACATTTGAAATGTTGCTAATGTTGTTTTTTAGGCCTGGAGGGACTCATTTGCTATTCTAGGTGAGATGGGTCTTGGTTCTATCAAATTGAGGCGAGCACATTTACGTCAAGGGTGACCGAGAGAAAATGCAAAATAAAAAAAATTGACCCTAGGTGGGACTCATTTTCACCCATGGAAAATGAGGTCATGAAACTATAGATTTTCAAAGGTGGATTCTAAAGCTTTTGATCTACACTTTGATGCCTTACAGGTGTCCACTTCTGAAATCTTTGATTTATGAGTCTAAAAATGATATTTTGTTGATACTTTGACTTGTTGAATGAGAAGAACACTTAAGCAACCTTTCAACTTGATCTTCAATGATTTCCAAGCTTCCAAGGGTCTTAAATCTTTAAACACACAAGAAGAGAAGAAGAAATGTGAATGTTAGGGCATGGGGGTTTGTCGTGGTCAAACCTCTTGTAGGTAATTAAACCAAAATGATGATAGAATGTAATGAAACATGCAATAATGGAGTTGATTACCTTTCCATGATGTTAGATCTTGAATGTTTGCAACAATGGAGGAAGATTCAACCTTTGAATGTCTTTAGGAGCTTTCTTGATGTCTTGCAATGATAAAACCCTAAGTTGCTTGACTTGAGATAGAAGAATCATGAATGAATGAATGATAAGGGATAAGAGATGTGAAAATGGGTTAAAATACTTATATTATAGGCAATCCTCATAATTTCCCTGTTAATACCTCATCATAGACTGACATGAAGCAAAATTAAACTCAAATTTCACTTTTTTTTTTGCTCGAAAGGGTAAATTAAGCCAAATGGGACTCATTCACCACACATGGCAAATGGTTCCTACCTGATGGAACTAATTCACCATGCATGGTAGATAGGTCCCTCTGAGAAACTATTTTGATAGCTTCGGATGCGAAGATAAGAAATGTAAGGTCGAAAATGCAACTAGCAGCCGAGTATTTGATCAATTTAAGCACTCAAGATGCACAATATGGGTTAATATGGGCCTACTAATGATGATGTAAAGTAGTTAGGCATTGGGACTAAAATTCAATGTCAAAGAATTGTGATTATATACACTTTACAACACTAAAATGAGGTCCACTTAGCCTAGGAAGGCACAAGAACCAATGTGAATGTGCAAGGCACATTTCAACACTAGTTTAACATTAAGTTTATCTTACAAGCCTTCTAAATTGATGTAATAATGTTATTAAACACATTTTATAATGTTGAATTAGGAATAAATGGGTTCATTAAGTCAAGAAAAGTGTGAAAGCATCTTACAATACTTTACAACACCTGTGAGCGTCGTTAAATGTGTATTAAGGGTCAAAGACCTAGATGTGGATATATAAAATGCCTCTGTACTAGAATAAGACTTATTAAGTCATTTTATCATGAATTAATCCCATGTCAAAGGAAGGGTACTTTTTTCTATGACACATTTAGTCCCCACTTTAGTGAGGATGAACTTGCTTCAATATCATACTAAAGTAGACATTCAAGAGAGATGTAAGTGTACATATGCAAATGACAAAGAATGACAAAGATCAATGTAGGTAATCAAGCCCCCAAGATCCAAGATGCTAAGTCAAACCAACAAGATACATAATCATACAATGGAAGAAGAAGAAAAGGCGTGGTGGAAAAGATGTACTCACTCTGGGCCATAGAACTGGAGTCATTTGGGGTGAGGAATTCTGCAACATACTCACTCTAGGGCCACAAAAAATTTTTTTTTGTTAGCAGTGAGAAAATCCCAAAGGTGACAACCATACTGGATTGGTATGCGCCTATAAACACATAGGTGGCTGTAAGGTATTGTGCCACTAGATGGGATTCTGTCCAACCATATCAAGTTATACCTCATGATAACTTTAATAAGGTTCCACAAACGAAAATGATTTTTGAGCTCTATGAGGTAAGAAAAATGTCCTATGTTTGATACTCATAGACATTGTAAATGCAAAATAGTGCAAGAATTGTTCAAAGGGATTTTGCTTAGTTCCTGCAAGGTCTCATCTTAGTGGAAATTGTGCTTAATGTCTCCAAGAGAGGATGTGTCAAAATAAGTATCACACTCGTTGGAGGAATCAAGCTCAATGACTCCACCAAAAGAACACATCACAAGAAGAAAGAAATGAACAATGAAATGTGGTGGTGATATATGCTTACTTTTAAAGTGGTTTGTGAACTTACCTATACTATGAACCATTGCAAGTAGAAGAAAGAAGTTTGTGAGCTGACGGAAAGCCCTATACCCAGTCATATGTTTCTATAAAGTTACATGAAGAAAGGTAGTATGTCACATGCGAGTCAATCTTAAGACATGTCATCCACATCCCAAGCTTGCTCTTATATGTTCATGAAAGGTTAACGACTAGTCAAAAGAGACAACAACAAGTAACATACGAGGAAAAGGCTATTGAACCCCTTTCCCCCACTGAGTGTAGGACAAAGGTGAGCTGAAAGGATTGATTAAATGCATGCTAGAGTGAAAATCAAGAGCAATTAGAGGAATGAGGTGCCCCCACATAGGGAAACATACCAAACTCCTAAAAATATTGGATTTTACGACTCAAGGTGTGACATTCATTAGTGGAGTGACCATGAACTCTATGGTAGGCACAAAATGAAGTCTTGGAAGAGCATTTATTTTGAGTTCTTAGGGGAGGGTAATCAAGTGATCTTGGAGGAGTCTTGACAAGATATCCTCTTGATTAATGGTAGAAGGTGGTCTTGTGATTTTTTTTAAAGATACATCTTGCTTAGTATTGGATGTCATACAGTTTACACAAGACTCTTTAGATTGTGAGATTTTATTTTCTCCATTATAGGAGGATACAAAATCTAATAAATTCAAATCATGAGCATTTTGCAATATGACATTGTAATTAAGCAAAGGTGTAGGTGTTTGTCTCATGTTTGGTAAAGGACGATGTTCAAGACCACTAGTTGTGAACGATGATTTAGGAGTATGATGTGTGATATTGTTGATGTTGAGTGAAGGTTTACTGATCTTAGACAAGAAACAATAACCAAGACCATGAGTAATTTGTTGTGTGTTAGGGTTGATAGGGTTGCAGATACCTTGTTTGTTAGCACCACATCCTTTCCACTATATCCAAGTTGTTTCATGAGCTCATACCATTTTCCATAAAGTTGTTTCATTGCTTTGGAATTAGGTGGTTATTCATTGTTGTGTTTGTTAAGGGTTGTTGTGGAGTTTGTGGCTTTTTCTAAAGTGGTTGGTGGATGCATTTGAAAGGTCTTCCAAATATTGTTTTGACATGATGGTTGGTTGTACTTGTTGCTCATCTTTCTTTTGTGTGAATATGTATTCCCCCATAAATGATGGTGTGAATTCTAAGGATCCCCAATCATCACCAAATAATTTAGATGGTGATTCCTCATCATTGTGTTCAATTTCAAGAGGATCTATGTTGGATGTTGGAATTAATGTTTTCAGAGGACTTGTAGTTCCTTTTTCAAGGTGCAAGCAACTTTCAGGCTGGGGTCTATTTCAACTTGATAAATGTGATTGTTATGGACATATTTCATGATACGATGAAGGGTCAAAGGCATGACATGCATCTCATGAATCCATGGTTGGCCTAAATGAAGATTATAGGAAAGATCATAAGGCATGCCATGGATAGGAGTTTGCAAAGTAGCCACCCCAACTGTAATAGGAAAAGTGATTATATCTAGTGGTTGTTTTGTTGTATTATCAAATCCTCAAACAAATATGGAGTCAGGCTTTATTTGGGACTTGTCAATATCTAATTGATCAAGGAGATTCACACTACACACATTAAGAGTAGAACCATTACCAATAAGGGTGTGCTTTATCCGTGTCCCTATTGTATTGAGCAATGATCATGAAAGCATCACTTTGTTTGCACAACTCTAAAGGAAGGATCTCATGTTGATGGAAAGTAATGTCAAGATTAGTTTGATTTGTTTTATGAATTAAAGCTTCCACATCATTCAAAGTTGTGCCAAGAGGAGCTGCAATTTGTGTTAAGGCTGTTTGAAGAATATTGTGGTAATTTGGTGAGTTATGAAGTAAATTCAAAAGGGAAATCTTTGCAGGACTATTCTTTAATTGTCCAACAAGATCATACTCCTTTGTGTGTGGGATGCAACGATGAGCACTAGGAAGATTGGGTAAAGGTAAGGAGCGTGGGATTGGTTGCGGTGATTGTGGATTATTTTGAGTTTATATGTATGAGCAACGGTATTATAACTTAGTTGTTGCAATACATTATTCTAAGGTGGGTAAAGGATAAGTTTAGGGTTATTTTGTTGTTTGTGTGAAGGAGGGTAGAGAGTAAACTGGGGTTTAGGTGAAGGTGTATGTGATGGTGGGTAAAGGATGAGTTGAGGTTTTTTTTGAGGTGGAGGGTTATATGAAAGGGGGTAAAGAATGAGTTGAGGTTGAATAATGTTAACATCCTCTAACAATTGAAGTATTCATTGTCTTTGAAGGGAATTTTATCTTTGTCTTAGGTCATAATATCCTCCCTAGAAGGATATTTCTTAGGACAATGACAAACCACATGTTCATGACAATTAAGGTTTGGTTCATCCAAAATAACTTCATCACAACCAAGGGAGTTATTAATGGTTGAATGTGTTTTATTATTGATAATGGGGAAATTAGGGGAAGAATTTATGTAATCATTTGGTGTTTGTACAAATAATATCTCATTCTCTTGTTCCATGTTATCCACCCTACCAAGAGAGCTTGTAATATGTTCATATGAGGCTGAAATGTGCAAAGTAGCTTCATCACAAGTGGGAGAGGCATGAAGAGAAGAAAAAGCATCACATTCATGTTTTTCAATGATTGGATCCTTTTGAGTAAGTATGTATTCTTGGACAGGGGAAACATTAGGAAAGGGAGCAAGAAGAGTCTCATGATTATTTGTGATTACCTCCCTTTGTCCAATAATGTCTTCCAAAATAGGGGAAGAAAAATAAAGAGGATTGGCATAGGTCTTAAATATTTGATCATCTAATGTCAACATATCCTCCTCACAAAGAATGTGACTGCTATGATTGTTCACAAAAACATTCTCACAAATAGGGGAGGAGTTGGGAGATGAATGTAGACTAGGTAGAGAGATGTTAAGAAACGTGTCTATGATTTCATCATTGTGTTGTGTTGTGTGTTCATCATGATGACTTAGTGTGATGTCCTCTTATTTAGCAATGTTATGTCTAATGGGAGAGGTAAGAGGAGAGAAACAACTCAGATTGTCACAACTCTCATCAATTGGTTCTTCTAGCATTAAAATATTTGCTTCACAAGTGTGAGAGAAAATGGGAGAAGAACAAATGTAAGTGTTATGAATATCCAAGGTTTCTTTCACTAAACTAACCTCATCCACAAAAGGGGAACTAGGAGAGGGATCTATGACGAGCAAAAAGAGAGGGGAAAGGACCTCATATTCATATGCTTTTAACAGAAGTTGCTTACACCATGTGATAATATCTAGAAAGAGAACATGCAAGATGATAACTATATAATGTTGTAATGATAACATCATAGAATGATTATTATACAACTTGAAATATAACAATGAAAAAGAGGAATAATGTTTCAGATTTCAAAGATGTCAATTGACTGATTATGATATGTAACAAGATGAGAATGCAAACTTGAAATGGAAACCATGCATGAAATGAGCTAATTAAGGCTATATTTTATGAAATGCATGTTACACAAATTCAACTAACTAATATAGGTAGGTTTAAGGCAGCAAATAGAAGATAAAAGAAAAAATTCCGAGTTCTGTAAAATGCAGTTTCAGGGGTCAGAAGGGACTGATTCACCTAGGGTGGTGAATGAGTCCCAATATGGACTTTTTCTCAGGATTTTCAGAAATTTCTAAGGGATTTTTATGGATTTTGAGTGCTATGATGCAAAACTAAATGAAAAATGCAGAAATTTAGAAAAGTTACATGAGATTAGATGCCAACAATGTAAGCAAAATGCACTTTTTTTGTGAATGTAAAATTTAACAACTAGCATTCAAATTAATCATGCAAACCCTAATGCAAGCTAGAATTTTGATGATGAAGGACTTCAAATCAATCAACAAAGCATTCAAAAAGTAGGTTCACCAAAATGAACCATATATTTTTGGCACCACAAGACTCTCTAACTCTTCTAGGGTTTTGCACCTAAAAGGAGAGAGGTAGGCCAAAAATGCTAAAGGGTTCATTCAAATTATGTTATGTATGATGTTGTTTAGGCTAAATGAAATTATATAAGTACAACTAAGATGTGAAATTGATCAAATATGGATGAAAAACCTAAGAAAAAAGTGATGTTTGAAAACAAATTGTGTAATGCAACAATGAACTAGAAATGAATGTAAAACTTAACATAAATGAATCAAACCAAAAGTGTGCACCTCGAATGTTAAAGAAGACTAGAAATTACATTTGAAATGCGCTAATGCTATTTTTTAGGCCTGGAGGGACTCATTCTCCATTCTAGGTAAATCCGTCCAGTTCTGTCAAATTGAGCTCGAAACCTGTTTTGTCAAAAGGGTGTTAGAAAATGCAGAAAATACAAAATTGACTCTAGAGTGGGACTCATTCTCCACCCATGGCAATGAGTCCACTTTGAATTTATAGATTTTCAAAAGTGAATTTTGAAGCTTTGATTTGCACTTTTTGGCTTCTATAAGTGTTCACTTTCAAAACTCGATTTGGCGGGCTTGAAAATGAGTTTTGTTGATACTTTGACTTTTGAATGAGGAGACTCCCTAAGAAACTTTGTAACTTTATATATTCAATGATTTCCAAGCTTCCAAAAGTCCCAAACTACAAAACAAGGTAGAGAGAGAGAGAGATGTTGAATGTTAGGGCATGGGGGTATTGTCAAACAAACCTCTTTAGGTAATTAAACCAAAATGATGAAAAGAATGTAATGAAACATGAAATAATGGAGTTGATTACCTTTCCATGATGTTTGATCTTGAATTTTGCAACAATGGAGGAAGATTCAACCTTTGAATGTCTTTAGGAGCTTTTGATGTCTTGCAATGATAAAACCCTAAGTTGCTTGACTTGGAGATAGAAGAATGATGGGTGAATGAATGATAAGGATGAGATGTGAAAATGGGTTAAAATACTTATATTTATAGGCAATCCTCATAATTTCCCCGTTAATACCTCATCGCATACCAACATGAAGCAAAATTAAACTCAAATTTCACTTTTTTTTTTGCTCAAAGGTCAAAATTAAGCCAAATGTGACTCATTCACCACACATGGAGAATGGGTCCCACCTAGATGGGAATGATTCACCATGCATGGCAAATAGATCCCATGGGGGCTATTTTGACAACTTAGATGCTAAGAGATAAGGAAATAAGGTCTAAAATGCAACCTTGTCGGGCATTTGATCAATTTAAGCCTCGAGATGCACAATATGGGTTAATAGGGACCTATTAATGATGATGTAAAGAGTAGTTAGGGATTGGGACATAGAATTCAATGTGAAAGTGTGATTATATACACTTTACAACACTAAAATGAGGTCCAATTAGCCTAGGAAGGCACAAGAACCAATGTGAATGTGCAAGGCACATTACAACACTAGTTTAACATTAAGTTTATCTTACAAGCCTTCTAAATTGATGTAATAATGTTATTAAACACATTTTATAATGTTGAATTAGGAAGAAATGGGTTCATTAAGTCTAGAAATGTGTGAAAGCATCTTACAATACTTTACAACACCTTTACAAGACATCATGAAATGTGTATTAAGTGTCCAAGACCTAGTGTGGATAGATAAAACACCTCACAACACTAGATTAAGACCTTATTGAGTCCATTTTATCATGAATTAATCCCATTTCAAGCAAAGGGTACTTTTTTGTATGACACACAAAGAAAAGGTGACCGCTTGTTAAAGACTGTGAGGGTTGAAAGTTCATGACACGTGGATTGATTCACTAGTTTATGAAGTGGGAAAGACACACTGATGAGTGACATGTTTGTTGATTGGGATGAATGATATTGGTTGTAGATGATTGACCAATGAACTATTGAAATTCAAAGGCAGTCAACTCAATGTGAACTATCTGATCCACCATCTTATCAAGAGATCGATGACTGACATTCAAAATCAGCAAACATGCATGTGGTAGCTATTTAGTTCTGCAACTAGCGAGCATTAATGGTAGGATCTCTACAAGAGTAGTCAAATTGATTTGTGTGTGTGTGGAGACTTAATTGCTGGTAATCATGAAGCATGCTATGCATATTTCCATGCACTTGGGAATTGAACGTCGATAATGTGGATGCCAATGAATTATGCCTAGTTCGTGTGTGTATTTTCATTGAACATTGATGATTATTATTGTCACATTGTTCAATAAATATAGGTTGAGAGTTGTTATTTTCACCATCGCAACTAGTCATCGAGTCTTTTCAATTTGTGCAGGAAGTTGAGGTTATAAGTGCATGTTCTTCGAGTTGCAGGATGAGTAAGTTTAGCCCTCCATTTGTTCTAGTGCGGAGGTACCCTCTACTCAATTTGTAGAAGTCTTATGGTGAAGACTCAGAGCACACACATGGCACTCACAAGGATGCTTATAGTGAGGAGTATGTACTTATTGTTACCAAGAGTAGTCACTGGTTAAAGGGCCAAGCTGTGAGTTTAGAGGTGACTAGAGCAAAAGAAAATGAAGTTTTTGGGCCTTCAAGGATAATTCAAAGGAAAATTTGATGTGGTTGAGGTTCCTATGGAAGACATAACTATCCCATTGCTATCTCTAGTAACTCATCTGATGGTGAGACTGAAACAGATTTGGGATATCAACAATATCTCACAATTCTGAACCAATTGGCTCCATCAGGGGAAGAGGTGCTTGCAGTTCCTCTCATGGCTATGAAGACTCCAATTAGAGATGAGTGTTGGGTATGTGCAGGATCATCATGGAAAAATAGGCCCTTAAGTGGTAAAAATCAAAAAAATTAGAGTTAGGCAACTTGACGTAAAAATTGAATAAGTTATCTATATTATTTCAAAATATGTAAGAATAGAATTTGTAGCAAATTGAATGTAGCTTCTAAACTATTAGGTTTTATTTAAAAATAAAAATCTATTTGGTGAAAATTTGAAATTTCAATGCAAGAGGCTTAAATTTCAGAAAAAGTAAAAGTAGGTGTCTGTCTAACCACCATAACCACAATAAAATGATAATATTTTTTATAATACTTTAGATGTAAGAGAGGACTCATGTCCGATGTGATGCATATTTTTTAAAATTTTTTCCAAGTAAATATTTAATTATGAATTTTTTTATTGCAATTTTAAAAAATAAAAACACTTGATGCCTAACCACCTTAACTTGGTCAAAATTTCATGAAATTCATTTTTTTAATCAGATAGTATGAAGCATAGAATGTGACACATGTTTCGATTCAAAAAATGTGATACCGCTTGAAAGCTATAAATGTTTTTCAATAAGCCTATCAATCAAGACTTTACTTGTAATTCAAATAGAAAAATAAATAATAATTATTTATTAAATTCAAAGTAAAGAATGATTTATATTGGTGGAAAGCTGAGAATCTCCTTTAAAAACTCTTTTCATTTCATTAATTTTGGGTAAAAAAAGAGTCGCCAGCCACATACCCTACAAAAACCCATCATATCACCACTTTTTGGCCCATCATGATCCTGCACATACCCTACTCAATGGCTGGAAAGGATAAGAATGAAGAAGGAGCGGTGGTTTCTCCTCCTCTAGTTGCAATAATGTGAGGCAGGCGTGTGTACTATGGCTCCAGTATTGGTTTTGTGTAATGAGATTGCTTTCAGGGTTGTGGAATTTTGTCATGAAGATGAAATTACATGTGGGTTGTTCTCATTTTTTGGTTTTGGTAATTCTTATTCTGAACATAGAAAATTGAAGTCAGTTTTTATGATGATTGTGCTAACCACAGATGTGGGTTGATGGGTTATGTTGATAGTCAAAGGCTACTTTTGGTAGTATTAGCACATTTTGATGGTTACACATTTTTCCTCCCCTTTTTGACAAATGATTGCAAAATTTATCGTGGGAAATTTTGAAATGAAATGCAAATTATATTGAAATGGCGTATCTGAGTTGTAGTTGTATTTCTAGCCAAAAGCTAGTTTGCTCCTTGTGTTATAAAATGAATTCATGGCTCATTTGCAAGGAGTCTAGTCTTTTGAATATTTAGGTCCAGTATACATAAAGGGTTGAAATTAGAAAGAATACAAGTAGGTATAATAGTCAAATTGTCTTGTCTTTTGATTTATGCATATGTAAATCTAATTGTATTATAGAAATTATTGATATCGAAACAAATCTTATGCATAAGGAATATAATCTCCTCTGTAAATCATCTTGCAAATTTTGAATGAAATGTCAAACATATTATGTTCATCTTCAAATACTTTGTTTGAATGCATGCTCTTATTTCTGCTTTGGTTCAAGGAATCAATTAAATACTTAAGTGAGGTCATGAATTTGTGAAGATTTATAAGGATCTAGTAAGAAGTGATGCTTTAAGTACAGTGAGTTTTCATAATGCAAAGCCCTATGAAAATAGTCCAAAATTATTAGAGTTAAAGAATTTTTGTATAACTAATTGTAAGATGCATGACTTCCTTTCCCAATTGATAAAGACACTAATCTATTTGTTGAGGTATTTTCCATTTGAAGGATAATAATAGTGTACCAGATCATGGATTCAGGGTTAAAAAATTAATATTTTAAAATTTACTTACCATGAGGCATGGCGTGAGGTATTTCTTTGTTCTCGGTGAATTAATAGTTATTTACTTAAAGATTAGCCAACCTTTGAGTGAATTATGTTATTTTCCCCTTATAGGAACCGATCTGTGATTTGATGTCATTTTTTGAGATGGTCAAATGGAACGCTGTTAGGAACACCCTCCTAGGTCCCATAGAGCCTAAAGTGTAGAAGGTTTCAGTCTTCGATTGAATCTTGTCAGTTAGCCATTCATCTTAAGAATCTTGAGCATAGGAGTTCGCTACTCTTTAGAGATTCCTTAGGTGTACTAGAAAAAACACCAACACTTTAGATCAAAAGAAGTGTGTACTTAATTGTTTAATGGTGTTTAACACAAGTTTGGTTGACCTTGGGTGTTCACACTAATTGTGGATATGATTTGATGTTTGTGAAAGTTTGGAATGGTGTGTATGTGCATATTTAGGTCCAATTTAAGGTGTAATGTGGTCCACCTTCATTCCTTTCCACTGTAGGAATATTTTGGCTTCAACCTAATTTGAATTTATATATTTGATGTCCATACTCGACCTTATATATTGTTTTCAAGGTTGAGGATTGTATATATGTGTGTTGAGTTGATAAAGAATGATGAGTGATGTGTGTAATGTGAAGTTTTGAGATGTGAAGTGCGAAATTGTGAAATGTAGTGTGAGTTTTAATGCCTAAGACTATTGGAAGTAGTGAGTAGAAGGTGTCTGCATTCTATAGAGAGAGTGTGAGTTTTCTAGTGAAGCAGTGGTGGAAATTTTTTGTTTCTCTAAGATAGATTTCTCATTGTAACAATCTTCTTTATTCTTCTTTCTATTCTGGCAGTGAGCCATTGGTAATTAGCCCTTCTTTCTTTTGGGAAGTGAGCCCTTTGACAATGAGCCTATTGTATTCAATGTTGTAATAACTTTATATTGTGATCTAATCCTCACTGTGTTTTTTCCCTTCGTGTTACTATTTTTCATGTTTACATTCTTCTAATACATGGTAAGGGTTTATAGAATAATGTAGATATGAATGATAATGAGGGTTTTGATATTTTAATGTACAAATGATTCACCCCCCTCTCAGTTGTCTCGTGCATTCAACAAAGATGCCTCAAGACATTTCAATCCACCTCATGGTGACAAGTGTCACCATCAAAGGAGATGTGAGAGGATAAGGTACTTTGCAAGTCATAAGGGGATGGGAAAGATCTCCCTCATAAAGGGATTTCTTTTCCAATCTTCCCAGATGATTGGAAGGATGTGACAAAAGGAATTAAAAATTCATTTTAATGTACATGGTGGGAATAAAAAGGAATTAAAATTTCCTTAAGGGTATGGGTTGCTTCTCCAAAAGGAGAATGTGATTAATGTTGAGAGGACAAGGGGTAGGTGTCATAAATGATAAGAAAATTAGACCCTCGTAATCCAAGGGTTTAGGTTCTGCAAGTGATTAGGTTAGGTGAGAGATTAAGATAATGAGGGGATCAGGGCCACTTGGGAAATTTAGAGGATTTGACACCTCCTAATAATGGATTAGGAATATGCACATCCTAATGATAGGATTAGGAAAATGGATTAAGGATAATAGAAGAATTATGGAGGATGGGACTAAGAGAGAGAAAGGGGAGGAATTAAATATTTAATTTAGTTCCTATGAGATATATGACTAAATTAAATAAAAAGCATATTTATTAAATTTAGAGAAGAAGGACTAAATGGGTAAAGTATTCAATTATTTAATTAATTATCTTAGGGATTTAGGAGACTTTAGGGATATTGGTGATATTATTTAAATAACGATAATATTATTTAATATATGGGGATAAGAAGTGATTTTAGACAAAATGGGGATGAATTTGACCAAATGCAAGTGGTCAAATTTAGGTGTCTACGAGCACAATAGTTTTAAAACATGCAAATAATTTTGAATGATGTTTTGCAAGTTTAAATTCCTTTCTAGTGTTTTAGTTGAAGTGCTTTTAGTATTCTCGTCCTTAAATATCAATGATTTTTAATGATATTTAGATATAAGGATGATGAAATGAATGCAATTGAATGGATTCAAATAGTAAGCAATACATCAAATTGAATGACCTTTGTATGAGCTGCTTAAATTTTAATTTGAATTGTAAGATTTCTAAGGTTTGATCTATGGCTACAAGAATCATCTCACACACATAGGACTGGCCCAAGACATGAAAACAATAATATCTAGACAGTGAATGAATGTGAAATCATAGTGGAAAACAATAGGCATAATAAATGTGAGATATGTGGAAATGTGATGGATAAAGATAAGATGGGGCCAAGTGTAAGATAATATGTGAATGGGGATGAGCAATTAAATAAGAGATTGGAATATTTTTTATACTAACTAACACCATTCATTAATATGTTATTATATTAAGTCATTTCACAAAAAAAAAAGACCCAAAACTAAATAGAAATTGATATGGATATGCACATCTCACCATTACAATATTTTATAAACAATTTGTTGTTGTTATCCATTAACTATATACAATTTTAATTATAAATCAGTCTATTATAAATATTTAAGTATAATTTCAATCTAAAAAATTTAAAAGATCTATTCATGTATAATTTATATATAATACTTTATTATCCATTAACTTTTGAGAATATTTTTTAATAACTAAACCATTCAAATCAAGGTTTTGAAGAAAAAGAATTAGAAAAGCAACAAATTAGGCATCTTGTAGCGCTTTTGGTTTGCAAATAAGTGCGTTATGTATTTTTATGTAACCTCACATCGAAGTGGAACGCATTCGTTCACAGATGTGCTGTTCTATTTATTAATCATACGAAGTACACAATACTGTCCTTGGCCATTCAAATTGAATTTAAATAATCATCTTCCTTTTACATTAAAATAAATAATAATAATAATGTGCAGGCTGTTTACTAGATAAAATCTATATAATGCAGCTCCTCGGAATTGCTTTGCTAAATATATTCCATACTGGGAATTCGAGCATTTGATCGCTCAACAAGTTAAGCTTTTTGTTTAGTGATAAATGTTGAGGACAGGAATCATTTTGGAAGCATGAGACATCATATAACTTCAGCCAGTTATACTGACTCTGATTTGGGAAAGCGTTCTGTTTCTTTCTATCTCCTTATTGGTGTGGGGGGTGCACTAGCCCTTCTTGGCTTTGCCTCACTCATTCTCTTCTGTACCCGTTACAGGTTCGCCACTTCCAATCCAGAACAAAGAACCCACCCAGGTCTTGTCTCTCTGCACTCTGACCCTCTTAAGTCTGAGATCATATGCTCTTATCATCACCGACAGGACGACAAAGTGCTTGTGATAATGCCTGGTGAGCACCAACCCACATGTGTGGCCACACCACTTTCTTCTACTGTCAGTGATAACACTGAGAAAGGATTGTGATAATTTATCTTCCGATGGGTGGAGGGCAGCTCATGTTTCGACAATGGTCTCTATAATTGAAGGGTAATTCATCTAAATATAAGTTATAATGGTATGTAATGGATTTATCTTTGAATAAGTGGAAGACAGTTCATACAAACAGAAGTTGTAATAATGTCTGTTAAAACTTTTCATTAGAAATCTCATCAGATTGTAATTACTTTTTTTATAAAATCTAGTGCGTGCATCTTTTAAGGATGTAAGGGATGCACCGTTATGGTAGCATAGACTTGTTTATCCGTGAGGAGAATAAATGTTTTCTGCCTACGGTTAAGCTGTTTCACAGTGTGAGACAGGTTTGGGGGGAACTCTTGGACTTGTAAGTCCACTTATAAAAAGCCTATCGATTAATAAAAAAATTGAATACAATAAAATTTCAAAACATTCTACAGCACACAGTTTGTAGAGAGAGTATTACACACAAAGAAATGAATAATTACTGTGGAAGATAATTTGGAAGAGATATGCCACTGTTAGCTAAAATATAAATTACGGAGAGATTTTAAGAATTCATCAAAGACTCGTCGTTCAATTGAATAAAAAATAATTGATGATGGTGATGATATATCTTTTGATTAAGCGATTTATCAAGATTAAATTTTTTTGAAGAACAATATAAAATAGAAATTGAAAATTTATCTTAAAAGACTTTAAGAGAATTGATAACTCTCAATCTTTCATTCTTAATAAAAGAAATATCAATATAATCTAATACTCTTACATCTAATAAAAAACAAATTCAAAAATAATAAACCTGGAAAAAATTAAAATAAAAAAATCGTCGGTTGAATATTGAATTCCAATAACGATATATTCAAGTTAAGTAGAATCATACAGAGTCACTGCGCACGATGGTTACAAGCAGATTAAACAAAACAATATGACAAAATAGTTAATCCAGATGTCCTTCGTGGCTAGAAACTAAATTTATAAGAAAAAAAGGATAAGTTATTTCTGTGTTTTGGTACGAAGAAAGATGATTTGAGTTGACAGATGAGAAATAAGCATTAAGACTCCTATTTGTTGTTTGGAGGCACTACCAGGTGCGATGTTATCGCCATTTACACTGATGAGTTATTGCGCGTCCTTAGTGGGTCGACAAAGCAAAAGATAAAAAGCCAGCCAAAGTTGTCCTTCTTTTGATCACTTAAGGACAAGCATTATGAATTTCTTTCCAATGAAAATAGAGCATTACTATTTCAAAAAATAATTAGCCGATATGCTATTACGGGTGGGAAATCCCACCGGAATCGTCTGCTGTCTGACGTCGAGAAATTTCTCAGCATTCTTTGACAGACGGGATGAGACATTAATGGAGGTAATTTACTCCATTCCACAGTAGGGGACAGCATGCAGTTAATGAGCATGGCATCCAATCTTCTTGAGCCATTCCCATGTCAAAATGCATGGGGAAGAGGTCTACAACTGCATCCCAGATTAACTATGCAGGTGAGTCAAGAGGTCATTGTTTAGGAGAAAATTGCATAAAGGTCGGTGCGTGAACTGATTGCCCTTTGCAATCAGTGGATAAAGAAATTTATGGTGGTTGGTGTGTCGATTATCCTTGATGATTTTAAGTCTATAGGATTGGCTTTTAAAAATGACCATATTAAATGATACCGAGGAGGAAGGAAAAGGAGAGGGGTTTGGTGGCTTAGAAACGGAAGGAAATGAAAAAAATAATAATACAACTATTCAGAGAGTTCTAGATGAACAGGTTATTTGTAATCTGGAATGAGGCGTAACTTGTAGGGTGGAAAAAGGATGACCTTTCTTATCATACATGGGTAGATCATGTGGAAAATATCACAGAAGAAGATGAATGCATTTTGCTAAGTGAACAAGAGAAAGCACGGAAAGAAAAGGAGCAGACAAAAAAATCATTCAAACCTCAGATGATTGCACACTTGTAATTCCAGAATATTTCTGAAAGTGAAGCCATTAAGCTATGACATTGCCTATGCTTCCACATTCTGTATACCTGTCTACCAGAACATAGAAGATTACTGGGTTGTGGGACCTCTGTTTTGTTACCTGTCTACCAGAAAATAGAAGATTACATATTGATTTTTATGGAGACTCCATCAGGCATTAAGGTGCGTAGAGCAAATCCTGATTATTGGGTTGTGGGAATAACCGAGATTATATGCATCTTACACTTTGTATGGATTTTTGCATTGGCATTCAAAATCCTTTGATACCTCGTGTTGGTTTTGTTGGACTTTTGTTTTGTCACCTGGATAAATAAAATTGACATGTAGTCTGCCTCGTTATCATTCCAATCTTGGACTGCTTGAAAGTTTTTATAATACATCAGCACAGCATCTTCATTTTCGGGATTCTCCTTCTGTTTAGCCTCATGCTCTCCACAAAGTATATAGCTTCCTACAACATCCGACATAATTCCTAGTTCTTATGATTTGGATGTGAATGATCCTACCGCGGAATTTATCAAGTAGCTAATGATTATTAATCTCCTATCTAATACACATAGATTATTTGACTCAAAAAATTAATTCTCGAAATATCGAAATAAATACAACCTAACTTCACCAATAAAAACTCACAGGAATAGAGAAGAAAACATTCACAATAAAGAACACAATATTTTTGGACAAATTGTCCGTGGAAAAACCCCGAAGGGAAAACCACTACTGCAGATGAGGAATTATATTAAACTTCAACAAAATTAAGGAATACAAAACTGCTTGCCTCTTACTGGCAGAGCTCCGGCAATTTCCTTCTCCAGAAATTCTTCCCTCAATTTCTCCTACTGAAATTCCACAGCTGCTATCCCCAACGCTAACACGCGACCCTTACAACACCGCGAAGACTGTTTTCTCTTATCGCGAAATTTACTTGCTATCACTACAAGTCTTTCTCAACTCTATATTTGTGTGTTCTCCAAATGCCCATTGATCCCCTTTTATACTTTTCTCATTGGAAAACCAATGGCCATGATTTAATCTCAATCAATGGCTAAGATTAAATAGACTCTAAAAACCCTAACTAACTGGATTCTAGAAGTCTCTAGGGAAATCAATTTATTTAATTACATAATTATCTAGACAATTCAGCCCTTTCTGAAAGTCTCTAGAAAATAATTAAATAATTAAATAAGCACTTCTTGGGAATGGAGACACCTGTCCAAGCTACATAAAAATCAACACTCCCTCTTAGCGAGGAAGGTTTTCTGCATGACACCCAACCTATCTCTGAAGAAGATGAATTTCGCCTTCCCCAATGCCTTGGTCAAAATGTCTGCTACCTGCTGATCTGTAGGTATATACTGTAGCTGAACAATCCCGCGCTGTACACAATCTCTGATGAAATGATATCTAATGTCTATATGCTTAGACCTATCATGAAACACCGGATTCTCAGACAACTTGATGCAACTCTGATTGTCACAGTGTATCACCGTAGTCTCAACCCTCTGACCAAACAAGGCCACTAGCAACTTCCGAAGCCATATCGCCTCACACGTCGCCATGCTAGCTGCTATGTATTCTGCCTCTGCAGAACTCAAAGCCACAGACTTCTGCTTCCTGCTGTACCAAGAGACAGCTCCTGATCCCAAGCTAAAGCAACACCCTGAAGTGCTTTTCTCTCGTTCAAGTATCAGCTCGCCTAATTCAAGGGCCAAGATAGTCAACCCGATACTCATCACCTCGGCATATTTGATTCTATACTCTATTAAAATTAATGCAGTTGGTCAAGTAACACATGCTTTGTCATTGCCTAATGCACTCTCTTCGCTCACTCATGAACCGGGACACTCAAGAGAGCTTACCGCAGCGATATATCTGGCCCGGTGTTGACCAAATACATGAGAGACCCAATCAACTGCCTGTATAAGGTGGGGTCTACATCCTTCTCCCTGGATGTCTCTACCTTCTTCCAATTCGTGATCATAGGAGTAGACATGGCTCTGCAATCCTCCATCTCGAACCTCCTCAAGATTTCGATGCAGTATTTTCCTTGTCCAAGGAAAATCTCTCCATCTGTCTGCCATACCTCCATGCCTAGAAAGTAGTGCATAAGCCCCAAATCCTTCATCTCGAACTCTGCTGCAAGGTCCCTCTTGCTTTCCTCTATGAGCCCTAGTGAACCTGTTAAAAACAAGTCATCCACATAAAGAATAAGAATGAGAACCTCACCCCCAACCACCAAGTAGTAGAGGTTAGCATCCGCTTCACTCTTCACAAAGCCCATTCCCTGCAGGTATCTATCAATGCGCTCATACCACGCCCTGGGAGCCTGCTTGAGTCCGTACAAAGCTTTCTTCAATCTGCACACGTGGGTTGTACTGCTGTGTGCTACAAAGCCCTCTGGTTGTTCTATGTATACCTCCTCTTTCACTCACTATTAAGAAACGCCACCTTGACATCCATCCGACAGATCTCGCCATCCCATCTCACGCAAGAGAGAACACACTCATATAGAAGTATACCTCGGCCAATCGGAGAAAAATGTCTCCCCTCATAGTCTATTCCTCCTTTCCGAGAGAACCCTAGCTACAAATCCTTGCTCTTGTATTTCGATGCTAACTGCAACGCGTTTGGATCTTATAGATCCAGCGTGATCCAACTACTGCCCTATCTGTTGGTCTAGGCACAACCTCCCACACATTGTTCTGCACTATTGAGGTATACTCCTCAACCATTGCATCTTGCCACACTTGTTGCTGTGCAGCCTCCTGATAGCTAGAAGGTTCACTATCTACCAACTGACTAACTAATGCCATATAGTCATCATACCTAGCTGGTTGTCTCCGCTGTCTACTACTCATCCTAGGAGCTCCCACAAACTCCTGAGTATCCCTTTGTGACTGTTGGTTCTTGCTACCAACTGTAGAGGATGAAGTATCAACCTCCATATCACCCTGATGCATCTCTTGGATCTGCTACATCTGCTGCTCCATACTCTGCGAACTCTCGGCACCTGAGCTTGTGCTTGTACTAGTAATTGTACTCATGCTTTGCTACCCTTGATCCGGTTGCACGATCCTTGGAGCTTCCACTAGCTGCTCACTCTGATCATTCACAAGTAAATCTCGACCTCCCTAATGCCTTGTCCCTCCATGAACTTGGACATCACGCTTCTAACTATAGTCCTTCTGGTCCCTGGAATAAATATCCGATATGCCTTTGAGGTTTCACTGTACCCCACAAAGTACCCCCTCTTTGCAGTATGATCTAACTTGGAATGTGTCACACCTGGAATTTGACAATACACCAAACTCCCAAATATCCTGAAGTGGTCACATCCGGCTTCTTCCCTCAGAACGCCTTCCGTGTCATCTTGCCCAATACCTTATGTTGAACCCTATTATGTATGTATACTACTGTACTGCATGCCTCTGCCCATAAGTAACGTGGCATATCCTAGTCATACAACATAGCCCTTGCCACCTCTGATATAGACCGATTCTTCCTTTCAGCAACCCCACTCTGCTGCGGGTTGTAAGGAATAATCCATTCTCTCTTGATTCCTTCCCTAGTATAGAACTCTTGGAACTCTTTCCCTTTGTACTCGCCTCCATTATCTGACTGAAGAACCTTTATCTTCTCCTCACACACTTTCCACAAGAGCTTTGAACTCTTTGGAAGTGACCTAAACCCTCATCCTTGGTCTTCAAGAAGTATATCCGTGTTTTCCCGAGAAATCACACAAAGTAACAAAGTACTCATAATCCTCCTCGAGAGACTTCGTCGACATTGGTCCACATATGTCTGAATGTACTAGATCAAGAACACCTTTGGATCTAGTGTCACTCCTTGGAAAAGTTGCTTTCGCAAACTTCCCCAACACACATCCCTTACATACATCATCATGCTCTGTGCTCACCTCTAGAACACCTGTCACTGTCTCACGAAGCAATTTAAGTGCTCCATGATGTATATGGCCCATCCTCCTATGCCATAGCTCTCCTTGATCTCTAGAATTACTGCTGCTCATCATTGCCTTATGAGTATCAAACTGCAACCTGTAAAGCCGGCCGCTCCTAACTCCAATAGCTATGGGTGATTTCCAATCCTTGTGATTAATTAACACACTTGCCCCTCTAAAGAGTACATTGTAACCTTTATCCTGAAGGACAGATATGGAAATCAAATTCATACCTAAGCCTGGCACATGCAACACATCATGAATGGGAATCCGCTTACCATTCTCCCTCTGAAATAGAATAGTCCCTTTCCCAACTGGATTGAGCTTGGACATGTTCCCCATAGAAATCTGCATTCTGATGTCCTCCTCCTTATAGCTGGAGAAGTACTCTCTAACTCCTGTCATATGAAATGACACCCCACTATCTATATACCAAACACCCTGTGAGGTTGAGCTAGCCATACAAGCTATGAGAGCGAACTCATCCTCCATTCTACTAGAGAGCTCATCTGCACTTGTGCCAGGCCGGCCACCGCTTTCTTTGCCTTCCTCCTAAGGGGCAATCACCTACATAGCGGGGACTCAAACTCGTGACAGCTATAGCACTTCACTTTGGATAAATCCTTCTTCTTCTTCTCACCTTGTGAATTTGATCCTTTGCTTGACCCCTTCTTTGCTTTCCCTTTTCCTGCAAGGGCAACGTTCTCCTGTTCCGCCTCACTTTTTTGACTCTTGCTACTGGTCCCACTGACAAGACTTAGTCTAAGCTCCTCCTGAGTGAAGTCACTCCAAAGTCGATCCCAACTTGGCAAGGTGTCTCATCCATTAATAACTTGAACAAAGACATCCCACTGCTTAGTAAACCCATTTAGGGCTATCCGCACTAGCTCGTCATCACCTAGATTATCTCCAATAGCAGCCAACTCATCCTTGACAAGTCTGAGTCTGGTGAGGTAACTTGTCACGTCCTCTCCCTTGTTCATCCGAGTATTCCTCAACTTTTCTCTGAGAATCAGCTTCCGATTAGTGGTAGCATTCTGGTACAGATTCAAAATGGCATCCCACATCTTCTTCGCTGTATCTAACTCTGCGACATGTGGAACAATATGATCCTTGACACCATCAAGAATCATCCTCCTCGCCTTGGCATCTTCCTTCTTATATGCTAAGAGCTGTGCTGGATCTGTAGGTACAGGTACAACACTGGTCACATATTCCTTGATCCCATTCTCTTCCAGCAACAAGGAAATTCTCGCTTTCCTGCATAATCAAAAATTTGAGTGGCTCCATCCAACTGGCCCCGACTTAAACTGGGCCGAGGCTATCTCAAAAGATAAAAGAAACAAAATAATAATAATAATTTTGAAGAGGTAGGACTTCTTCCTCGTGGTTGAACATAATCTACCCCTCGATCAGCCTCGATACCATGTGAAAATTTATTGCAAAGCATCGATTATTAATCTCCTATCTAATACATAGATTATTTGACTCAAAAATTAATTCTCAAAGAAATATCGAAAAATAACACAACCCAACTTCACCAATAAAACTCACAGAAATAGAGAAGAAAACATTCACAATAATGAACACAATATTTTGGACAAATTGTTCGTGGAAAAACCCCGAAGGGAAAACCACTACTGCAGATGAGGAATTATATTAAACTTCAGCAAAATTAAGGAATACAAAACTGCTTGCCTCTTACTGGCAGAGCTCCGGCAATATCCTTCTCCGAAATTTTTTCCCTCAATTTCTCCTGCTGAAATTCTACAGCTGCTATCCCCAACGCTATCACTGCACCCTTGCTAACACTGCAAGACTATTTGCTCTCACTGCAAATTTACTTGCTATCACTGCAAGTCTTTCTCAACTCTATACTTGTGTGTTCTCCAAATGCCCATTGATCCCCTTTTATACTTTTCTCATTGGAAAACCAATGGCCATGATTTAATCTCAATCAATGGCTAAGATTAAATAGACTCTAACAACCCTAACTAACTAGATTCTAGAAGTCTCTAGAGGAATCAATTTATTTAATTACATAATTATTCAGACAACTCACTCTTCGAAGTCTCTATGAAAATAATTAAATAATTAAATAAGCACTTGGGGAATGGAGACACCCGTCCAAGCTACATAAAAATCAACAAGTAAGGTCGGCTTTTTTCAGAAAAAAAAAGGGCCATTGGGTAGGTCAGGAATGGTCAAGTGTTGCCCCTATTTTGAGTATAGGGGTAGGGAAATGATGGCTAGTTTAACTAGGTGGCAGGCCTATCTTTTGTTTTTTGTAAAAATAGTGAGCTTACGTGAATAAAAAAGCCTTATGTCACTAAAATAATATATCATAAGTTTTATTTATTCAAGTGGTTTATTTGAAATTAAATTAATAGGTGGATTTTATTGAAAAAACTTGTTTAATTTTAAACAAGCTATCGAATTAGGTCAAAGCTTAGAATATATTGTTTAAACTTGTCTTGAAAAATATGACTAAGATTGAATAGTGATCATCCAATCAACGGTCCAAATTACTTTTGACTTGATTCAAGTGATGCAAAAATACGTACTATAGTTAAATAGAAAAGAACTAACCTAACTAACCTTGAGTGTAAAGACAAAGAATAAGATCTTTTTTAACACCCTCCTAAACTGTGACAAAATGGAATTCTTGCAATATGGTACGAGAATGCATTAAGATATAATTAAAAGAATTTGTTCATTAGATTTTGTAAATGTGTCTACATTCGAATGCATTAAAAATATAAAGATGTGTTCAGTTATATCAAATTGTTTTTTATTTATTTTAATATAATGCAGTCTTATGGAATGAGACAATTATATATTATGTATGAAATGAGCTTGTTGACAAAGTAGGAGATGTTTTAGTAAATAAAAAATTGTGACATTAAAATCAAGTTCAATCACCATTAGCATCATCATCCGAAATTGTGTTAGATGATAGTTTTGGAATAAATAACACAAGATTAATATGTGAAATCTATAAATAAATAAAAATTCATCCAATATCTAGGTCAATCTTTAAATCACAATGTTTTCAAGATTTCAAAGAATAGGATAAGTTTTTAATTCATTTGAGATATAGGGAGAGATTTCTTATATCACTTAACTAAAGATCAATTCTTTTAAATAACTAAAAAAATTTAAGCTTTGTTTTTAACCAATGGAATGATGTTTTATTGATTTATTTGGTTGAAATCTCATAATATAGTTATTCTATCATTATACAATAGATTAATGCCATGTTGTATAGAAATAACACCAATGTACCCAATATAATATGTTGTCTCATCGAAATAAATGATTGTTAATTTATGCATGCAATGGGCTTATTGATAAAAGCTTAAAGATGTTTCAAAAAATGCAAATGGTAGTAGTAAATTCAAATTCAATAAACTTAGGCATCATCATCATATGTTGTGTCAACCAATATTTTTAAAACAAATAACATATAAGAAATATGGGAAATTTTAAATAGGATAATCTATATCGAACATCTAATTCAATATTTAAATCATAATATCTTCAATATTTTAAAGAATAATGTGATTTAAATTTTTTGTTTAGTTTTATTGTATTATTTTATTTAGGGGTGGTTTCTCGTCATTCATTCATTTGAGATCTAAGGAAAGACTTCTTCTATCACTTGATAGAAGCCCAATTTTTTTCATCTAATAAAGATAATTAATTGATTTATATATGGGCTTATGATTATTGGGTTATTTTTATGTATTAAATAGTGAGTAAAATGATCTATTTTATGTGGAAACTGAAAAATAGTTTTAGCCATACTTGAATCTCACAATCACTCATCATTCATATCTATAGTATCCATATTACTATGTAAATCCTCTTAATTAAAATTCTAAACATGATTTCCAACCCATATGTAGTCATCAAAACTTGTATATGTACCCTCCTAGATGCTTCCCAAGAGTTAGGGCTTGCATCCCAATGATTGAAAGAATGGGGGTTTGCCTTGGTCAAACCCCATTTGAGTAATTAAACCTTGAAATGAAATAATGAAAATCTGAAAGGAATAATGGATGAACAATGCAATGTTACAACTCACCAAACCCTTGAATGAACCTTTGGAAATTTTCTATATTGATCTTGATCTTGCATGAAATGTCTTCAATGGATGTGGATCTTGATGCTCAAAATATGGCTTTGAATGCTTGTTTGGTCTTTGAAACCTACATCACAATGTTAGCTCCAAAACCATACATGATATTTAAGACCTTAACATGATGCTTGAGATCTTGATTGTTGCAAAAAATACTGATAAATCCGCTTGTGAATGCCCTTGATCATAAACTTTTCTCTTGTAAACTTGCACTTGAAATCTCACAAAATTTCTAGCTTGCTTCTAGGATTTGAATTGATGAGATAACCTTGTATTTATAGGTATGTGTGAACACAGAAATGTATCCCCTTTTGCTTACTTGATATGGGAATAATTAATGACAAATTGGACTTAATGAGGCCTTGATTTAGTGTTGTGAGGTGTTTTACACATCCACACTAGGTCTTGGACCCTTGCAAACTGAATAAAGTGCATTTAATGATGTCTTGTGAAGGTTTTTTAAAGTGTTGTAAAAGACTTTCATGTCTCTCTAGACTTAATGGACCGATCTTTCCCTAATCCAACTTATAACATATATTTAAATGCATTATCACATTAATCTAGAAGGCTTGTATTTATTAAATTTGACTTTAATCTAGTGGTGTAATGTGTCCTACACATTCACATCAATGTTGTGCCTTTCTAGGCTTAATGGACCTCATTTTAGTGTTGTAAAGTGTATTTCATCACACTTTCACATTGAATTTTGTGTCACAAGCCTTAATTGACTTTTACATCATCATTAATAGGCCCCTGTGGCCCCATATTATGTATGTTGAGGCTTAATTTGATCAAAGACCTGATTTGGTGACTTAGTCCCATTTGGGCTATTTTCAAGGTTTGGGTAGGAAAAATTAGATTTTAAGTTTGTTTCTCCTTTATGTCGGCCTTGGGCATCAAATTAACGAGAAAATTAGGTGGATTTCCTATAAATACAAGCCTCTAAACCCTAATTCATAATTATCTCAACTCATTTATCATTTATCTTCCATCTTAAGTCAAGCAAGTTAGGGTTTTACCATTCTAAGTCATCAAGATAACTTTCAAGGACATTCAAGGGAAAATTTTTCATCTTTTGCTGAAGAAAATCAAGATCAATCATCATGGAAAGGTACTAACTCCATTATTTCTTCATTTTTGTTTAATTACCTAAAAGGGGGTTTGACCAAGGCAAACCCCCATGCCCTAACATTCAACATTTCTCTCTCTCCTTTTTCTTATCTCATAATCATGCACTTCATCTAGAAGTCCTGGTTTATAAGAAAAAGGTCAAGAGGGTTTTGGTGGATGGAGGTGTGGGGGTCAAACCATAATAGTGGTTTACAAATTTTATGAGGAAGGAAATTTCATTTATCTTCCTTTCCCCAAACTCAACAGGTTCGGTCGAACTCAATGGTTCAGCCGAACCACCTTATATGTTCGACTGAACCCCCAAAACATAAACAAAAATAATAATATTTTAAGGGATTCGGTCGAACATGGGTTCGACCGAACCCCCTCAATAAGACATAAAAAAAAGTGAACTTGTCACTGTCATTTTTGCTTTTTTTTGCTTTCCCCGTGCTTTGTGTGTGGGGTGAATGACGAATGTGATCTACAAATGGCAAACAAACTCGACTTCATCTCTCTGGTGAATGCAAACTCAAATTCATCTCTCCAAAGTTCATCAACCCAACTTGCATATCAAGCACTAGGTTTGTCAAATTTGAATTTCGTAGAGTTCAAAATGCATTTGTTTGTTAAATTTTGAAACCCTAAATGCAATTTTTTTCAAATTTGTTGAATTGAAACTACATTTGTTTGAAAGTTTCTAATGCCTTTTCAACATACACTATTTCTATGATACATTTCTACTCTGTCAAAAAATTAACATGCCCTATCTATGCTTCCACATTTTGCATACATTTCTACCAAGGCACCTCCAATTTATTTGAGGCATTATATCAAATAGTTCATTAACAAATTTATTTGAGGCATTATATCAAACAATTCATGGTAATTTTGATGGAGTATGATAGAAATAGTGTTTCCATTGTATGCACCCTATATCAAACACCATTAACAATTTTTGGAGGCATTATATCAAACAAATATGGTAATTTTACGTGGAGTATGATAGAAATAGTGTTTCCATTGGATGCACCCTATATCAAACACTCACTAACAAATTTATTTAAGGCATGTATCAAAAAACTATTGGAAATTTATTTGAGGCATTATATCAAACAAGTTCATTAACAAATTTATTTGAAAAATTATATCAAATAGTTCATGGTTATAAAGTTTAGGGTGCATATAATGGAAACTTGGATAAAATTATTCATATTTTTCCTTTGAGTCTTATGACATTACTCCAAAAATGGTTGGTGAACTAAATGTATGAATCGAAGAATAAATTTAGAGGAAAGAAACTAGATTGTTTGAATGAAATGTATAATAAAATAGTTCTATTAGGATTAGAAGGAATGAAGGTATTATTACATTTTCTAGTATTAGGAAAATATAAAAATATGTCCACTTTACTATATATATATATATATATATATATATATATATATATATATAGAACTATTCTTCATATATCCATTTTAAAACTATTAAAAATTAAATTACATAAATCAATTTTAAAATATAGTTATCCTCTTTGCAAAATCCAATTTGATTTGAGATATTTATGGACAAAAAATATGGATGAGCATGAGGTAAGTAAGAAAGAATAACCTTAATTTATATCTTCCCTCATCAAATAATTTCATGTTTAAAGAGTTTCTTAAGGAATATCCAATTATGAAAAACTATTATATACTTGTTATAACTATATTAAAGTATATCATGAATAAATTGAAAGGATAAAGAGTAAATCACTAAAAACACATACATAAATCATAGAAGTAAATTGATTAATATAAGGAGATTCAAGTGGTTGGATAATTTTTTCCAAGGAGAGGAAGAGGTTAAAAAGGAACCATCAAATA
>VDFB02200721.1:0-29751 GCA_007258455.2 Sequoia sempervirens | reverse complement strand
GGGTTTAAGGGTTAAAGGTAGAGGAGAGAGGGAGAGTGGATAGGAGGGAGAGATTTGAGAGGGAGAGAGAGGGGGAGTGCGAGAGAGATAACAGGTAGGGTTTAAGGGTTAAGTGTAGAGGGGAGAGAGGGAGAGGGGGTAGGAGGGAGAGACTTGAGAGAGAGAGGGGGAGTGGGAGAGTGATAAAGGGTAGGGTTTAAGTGTTAAGGGTAGAGGGGAGAGAGGGAGAGGAGGTAGGAGGGAGATACTTGAGAGAGAGAGAGGCGGGGAGTGGTAGAGAGATAAAGGTTAGGATTTAAGGGTTAAGGGTAGATGGGAGAGAGGGGCGGCTGGTAGGAGGGATAAACTTGAGAGAGAGGGGGGGAAAGTGGGAGAGAGATAAAGGGTAGGGGGTACAAGGGTTTATAGTTTAAGGGTTAAGGGTAGAGGAGAGAGGGAGAGTTGGTAGGAGGGAGAGACTTGAGAGAGAGAGGGGGAGAGATATAAAGGGTAGGGGGTACAAGGGTTTAGGGTTTAAGGGTTAAGGGTAGAGGAGATAGGGAGAGTGGGTAGGAGGGGGAGACTTTCAAGAGAGAGAGGGGGGAGTGGGAGAAAGATATAGGGTGGGAAGGGGATACTTTCAAGAGAGAGATGGGGGGAGTGGGAGAAAGATAGAGGGTAGGGGGTACAAGGGTTTAGGGTTATAGGGTTAAGTGTTTAAGGGTTCTAGGGTTTATTTTTTTATTTGCATTGATTTATGTTTTATATATGTGTACAATAATTTTATAATTAGATAATTATACTTAATTTTAAAATTTATATAATTTATCATGGAACAATTTGATGGAACAAATTATATAAGCTATATATAATTGTATATAAGATTCTTGAACTTAAGAATTCCATGAAATAAATATAAGTACTATATAATTGAAATTTATGAAAAATGATTTTAAAAAACTTCACTAGGTTTCAAATAAGGATTGAAAGAATATATATGGGTTTACATGCAACCAAAAAAAGTGAGAGATGAAGCTATCAAAGATTCTTGAACTTAAGAATTTTCCATGGAACAAATATGTACATATAATTTTAATTTACACAAAATTATTTACAACTATGTGCAAGTTACTATAAGTTCTCATTTGAACATGTATAGGGTTACAAGTGAACTTGAAAACCATAGATATAATCTAAGTCAGATTCTGATTCAGCCTGCTCTTCAATAACATGTAGAATTTTTTGATGATCACCACTATCTAGTCTTCATTTTCTTCGGCCACGTGCATGTGGAACTACATGAAGATGTAGGGTGGTAGCAATTATTAAGTGACTATATTGATATACCTTGTTATCAAGTTGATAGTCAACAAAATGAATCCCATGCTGAACAACTTTGACTTGTTTTAGATATGTCCCTTGTACTACAACAGAACCTGCATGGTAAACATGAACCTAAGGTAAGACATATGAACGTGTGCAACATTTTCATGCTCAAAGTTTGTACAATATATATTTAATGTTTATAATGTAATGTGCACATGTGAATACAATGTATATAAAATTTTAAATTCAAACTCACTTGTGGGAAATGACATTCCATCACTTGTTTTAGGTTGTGTTAGCTTATTCCTCTCTTTTGTGCAATGCAATAAATAATAGCTAACACCTTCGATGTTTCCAAGCTCTGCTATGACTACAAAAACATCTCCTGTACACCAAATTTACACAAAAAAATTCTAAAAGAATTAGAAATGTCTCTAAAGATCATTAACCAGATATATATAATATTTAAATTATTGAAAACTTACACATGTACCTTATCTAACGAATCCTGAAATATGGTCATAATCAATTGAAATCAAAGGAATGTCTTCAAATCTTTCTTCCTCATTTTCATCATATGTTTCTAAAATAACTAGTGGAACCGTATCCCATTTACCAACATATCCAAGTTCTTGATTGTTGTATGCATAGTCAGAGTTTCCCTCAATGCACTCAATGCAAAAACAAGAGTAATCCCTTGTGTCTAATGTCCATCCATGACGACTATCTGAACTCATAACATAATGCAAAGATCTTGTTTTTCCTACCCTCTTGCATCCATGCATCGATCTTCTATCCACACCTAGATACATGCATAACAAAAAATTAAAGTGAACAAATATGTATATATATATATATATATAAATTTTAAATTTAAATAAATTCAAATGTTTGGTTTAATGTAATTTATATATACCCGATATCTCCCAAAACACTCTATGTGGAATGTGTCAGTTTGTTCTTGAAGATGTGTTGACCAGATTTGATGCAAAGTGTTTCTTGCACCATTCAACAACATCATGTGCATTGTCTAGACGATCTTCTAGATAGCTCATTTGATGCTTTCTTAAAGCTTGTTTGATGCAAGCTCCTACTCCATCATGCTCACCCTTTCCATGCCCACTCTAAAAAAAACTCCTGGAAACATGTGGTATTTTGTAGATTTTATGATATCTACAAAGTGCATAGAATGGCTATGAAGATTTGAGTTGTGTCGCACATCCATCTAACCATACAAAATGATTTTCAAATTTTACACCCCTGCTTCTCAAATTCTCAAAAAATATTGTAAAGCAATGTTGGACAAAAAGTGTGTCATGCTATTTATCATCACTAATATAAAAGTGATATTCTTTCTTAATGGCCCATTCTTCATCTGTACTCTCAACACCATCCAATTCTAATTGTGCATGTCAATAACACACATGAACCATAATAATGATCTGCTTTGAAATGTAATACTCTGATTGAATCTCCTTTTGATGTACAAAGGAGTATTTTTTGGCAAAGTCAACTACTGATTAACTATTCCATGTGGGAAAGTATCTCTCAATGTTTGGAATTGTTGTGCTTGCCACTTAGCAAAAAGGAATGTTGTATGTATGGTCGTATAAATTTTCAAAAATCTTCCATAAATTTTCCAATGGGAATCTCCTCTTCTACATAGTTCAACCTTGTGGATTCTTTCCCAAAGTTTGTTTGCAACTTTACATACTTGTACCTGTGTGAGTAAAATATGTGAATAAGTAATAAACCACACAATCAATGAAACATTAAATTAAAGAGAATCCAAATAACAATCTAATCAAATTTAAACAAATAAACTCTCTAAAAATAGTACTTACCTCTTGCAATTTATTGTCTTTGTTAGGCCAGTATCCTCAATTCTTGAAGGAAATTTAGCCAAATTTCCACATGTCTCACAAATTCCTTTTATGCAGTTTATTTGAGGTCCATTTTCATAATCACATAATATAGACTTTATGAACAAACTTGTCTATTTAGGAGGTGCATTTTGAAACCCACATCTTTCTTCCCTCATCTTTTGAAACACGTGATAGTAGAGATCAAATTCAATATGATAACGATAATAAGTATCAAAAAACTTGTTTATCTTCACATAATATGGCTTTAACATTTGAAACATTATTTTCCCAATATTTATATGAGGATATGCATTACAAAATTTCATATACATCTCATATTGTGTTATGTATAGCCAATGTGTGATATGATTTTCATAAATACCAGGTCCAATCCTATGTCTCATAACATCTCTAGTATTTGATGATGGATGAGTCTGATCATGCCAAAAACCTGAGACCAAGTTCCTAACAACATCTTCAATCCTGTTAGAATGGGGTGCTCCACACATAATTTCCCAATTGCCTTATAAACTCTCATCCAAAAAAAATCTCTTTTTCTCATATTTTATTAATGTGGTTCTACTATAACCAATTTGAATTGAAAGTGCAGACATTTTTCTTTTTCTTGCTATTTCTTGATGTACAATAGATGTCAACATCACCCTTCTTGTAGTGGCCTTATCCACTGATCGAGATCCTTTCCCAATGGAATCTAAACCCTTTTTAACATTTTGAACAATATCTTTTTGTAATCCCATGTGTTTCTTCTTATTTGATGTCGAATGTATGCCCAAGAATTGTAATTACTCTTCGAGCTCATCACAAAGAAGTAAACATGATAACAATTGGGTTTTTTCAAGTGTATCAAGATTATTGAAATGATGATTGATTATTCCATTTACAGATTTAGTCATTGACCTCTTTCTCTTATTATAAGGCTGCTTGGCATAACATTTCAGTTTCTCCATATCCATTTCAAGTAAATGATCTAAATTTCTATGAAAAATTTGTTTGCTCACCTTTTCAGCTAGTTTTATATGCTCATCCATAATAGTAGGAGGAAGTGATCCTAACCCATCTCCAATATGCATTGTTTGAACTTGTGCCTCCTCCCTATCTTCAAGGACCATGTATTCTTGAGCGGATTCATTTGATCCAATGTCTAAATTTGCCTCGACTTGAGCATGATAACTTCTTGCTTGTTAAGCCCTTCCTACATGTCACAAAATATTTTTCAAACAAAGGTGAGAGATGATGTTATATAAGTGAAGTTTATGTATGCAAGCAAACAAAGTGATAAGACATGATGCTATAAGTGAGAGAAGTTTCTACTAGTTTTATATGCTCATCCATACCAGTAGAAGGAAGTGATCTTGACCCCTCTCCAACAAGAATTTTTTGAACTTGGGTGTCCTCCCTAACTTCAAGGTCCATGTGTTCTTCAGCGGATTCATTTGATCCAATATCTAAATTTGGCTCGACTCCATCTTGATAAATTCCTGCTTATTGTTTGAATTTACATGCAAGCAAAGAAAGAGAGAGACTACGAGTTATCTAAGTGGAGTTGAAACAAAAAAAAACAAATATTCTTGAACTGAAGAATTCTATGGAACAAAAGCAATTGGAAATAAATGATAAAGAATTTAGGGAATGTCTATGCAAGATGACTATTGGAAATATATTTATAAGCAAAACAAATTGAGGTGTTAATAAAATTTCTAAACACACACTTGAGAGAGAGAGAGAGAAGAAACAATCATGTACCTTGTTTCTTTCTATGATAATTTTCCAAGTTTTGTTCACGCCTCTTTTGTTCTTCTTTTGACAATTTTCGTTGAGATGAATTTTTTCTTTTTCTTTGTTGTCCCATTTTCTTCTTCAACTTAAAGATGACTCAAAACAAGTCCTCTACCAACTTAGTTAAATTCTCCTCCAAATTTTTCCTTGATTGATAAAAATGAAAAGTTGTCTCTTCAATATTTTCCTCCTTGATAAATGTGCAAAAACCTCTTCTCCAAAATTTGTCCTCCAAGTGATATAAATGCGAATTAATCTTGCAATTTGATATCTAGAATAATGAAAAATAAGCTTCTATTTATATGCATATGGGATGGGGAAAAAATTATTCTAGTATACATGGAATAATTAGATCCTAGTTTAAATGAATCAGGTAGTAAACAAACAAGTTATTTCATTGTGGAGTTTGTTGTTATTTAATGCATAGGTATGCACAACATATCTAGTAATTTTAGAATTTTGTTAAAGTGTCAAAAATGTATAATAGAGGTATAATTTGAATTGAATTTACTTAATTATATTTGAATTGAATTTCAAGTTACTTGTCCAAAATGTATAATAGAGGTATAATTTGAATTGAATTTTCTTAATTATAATTGAATTGAATTTCAAGTTACTTTTCAAAAAGATTATATTTTGTTTTCATCTCAATGGTTCATGTTGCTTAAGTCATTTAAAAAAAAAAATTATTGTGATCAACATGAATGAACTTAATTATAAAGTGGCATTGATTTCCTAAAATTCTACTAGAGATCAAATGTATATTGAATATAAGGAAATGTAAGTTGTAAGAAATCATCAAATAAACAAACATGTATGTATATTGAATATTTAAAGCAAATGCATACATATACCATGTGTAAACATGTAACCATAAGAAAATACATGTACATACGTGTAAAGAGATTCAATGTATAAACATAACACATGTTATAAGCAAAGTGGAAAATGTATGTAAATATCATATAAGAAAATTAATGTAAATTAGAGATCATCAAATGTAAAATACTAAAGATCAAAAAATAAGCAAATGTATGTATATATCATATAAGAAAATGTAAGAGATCATCAAATCTTGAATACTAAAGATCATCATATAAGAAAATACATGTAGTAAAGATCATAAATCTAGTGTACAGGGCCTAATATGAATGTCGACTCCTAGTCGAACGACCATCTAAATGAGAATGCTCTTGCTCTGATAGATGTGTTGATCCCTACAAATAAAATTGTGTATAGAATGTGTTAAATACATATAATTTGTATTAAATAAATTTTATGAAAGTTATTTTTAAATGAACTTGTATTTTTAAATATCTATCTAGATCTATGCATACATAAATATTGCATGTAGATATATACACATGTATATATAAAAATTTAAAACTCACATGTCCACTGGCAGTAGATTCATCCACATCTGAGTCACGTCGATCATGTACATGATCTGGACCAAGGCTAGGAGTGACATGAGGTATGTCCACCTGTAACAATATATATATACATATACAACTTACATGAATATCTTGTTAAAACAAAAATTTAAAAATAATTAAAAAAGAATTGAAACATGCACATGCACACATACATGCACATCTTCTAATATCGGATGACCTAAGTCCTTTGAAATAGTCACCTCCACCATATCCACCAAATGGTCAAGCAATGAATCAACATTTGCATCCATCTCATCTATCCCATGTCGTGCCAAAAATGATGAATGTAGAGGACTATGAAGGTGAGATGGCATCAGCGATGATGAACCAGAACCAATCAACATATCAGTAAAACCCATAGTCTGTGTAGCTACCGAATGAACTGTAGGTGGATCCTAATGCACACTAGTGCTCGACTGAGAGTGATGGGGTCTTGGAGCTTAACGAAATCCATGTGCCAAACAATCTTTGACATGCTCTATACTGATCCCATTGTCTGATGCAATGTGGGCATATGCCTCCAACAGGTCCTCAGCCAAACAATGCAAAGTCATGCATGCCATATCTCTTGTAAGTGCATCAAGCTGTGTAGGAGTAGGGATGTTGGCCACTGTAAAAGGATCCATGGTGGTCCACTGTGCTGAAAATAGCATGGATCGGTAACGTCTGGACATCAAATACTGACCTACACAATCATTAGATATCCTAGTGGTGGTAGCCGCAATGTCACCTATAGTGTCAATTGCTTCCTTTTGGGAAGCAACGTCAACCTCATCTGCTATGGGGACTAGAGTTGGGGTGAGAGCAGGAGACCTCTCGCTAACCAATGCCCTAAACACTGGGGCTAGTCTATCTACTCGATGATAGGTGGGCCTATCAAAAATCTTGCCACACCCCTGACCAACATATGGTGGAATTTCCAGGTAGTTAACTTTGATGCCCAAATGGACCTCAACATACAATTGCTGAACAACATATAATGGAATCTGGTCGTTGTTTTGGTATTGACCATGTGCTATGAGAAATCATGGCTAGATCAATTTAGCCATAGCACGATCGACACATCTAGTGACCTGGTATCCCCTAAACTTACGCACATTTTGATAAAAAGGAAAATAAGTTATTTTTATCATTTCTTTGGTCACAGTATCCTGTATTTGTTTAAGGGTAACATCACCATGTACTTCTCCCCACATGCGGGAAAGAATAGCAACTACTCTATTTGGGGAATATGCACTAGTCCTCTCAAGTTCATCTCTTAGTTTTCCTAAACTATGTAATATTGACATACATGGTTCATAATATATCCCTAGGTTTGCACCCTGTGCTAATGAGTCTCTCAATTTTTTAATCTCATTAGTGGTATTTGCAAACAAAGAATCTGGATCATGTGGAACATGATCTTCATTTTACATGTTATATATATATAGTACACCTAAAAGAGCAATGAGACCTTGGTAAATAATATATCTAGATAAAGGGAATACAAATCTAAAACAGTTGTAATAATTCATCTACTCATCAATAATATTTTCATACCATTAATAAAAATCCATTCAACATCTATCATAGTTTTTAATAATTTCAAAACATTCAAATTACTAGATTGCACACAAAACATAATCTAAAATAGTTCTAAAATTTAAATTTAAAACTTAATCTAAAATAGTTCTAAAATTTAATGGAAGATATGTCTAAAATTAAGAATTCACACTAGAATATCAATATTCCATAAGAATCTCATAAAGAGGATGAATTTAATGGAAGATAATATAAAATCCTCCATATGAGGTTGAATTTTATCATTACATTATGAGTGAATCATCTCAATTATATAGCCAACAACATCAAAAAATTATAGATTGGAAAGCAAAATAATCACACATTTATCATATTTTTATATGTATAAAGTTTAGATACCATCAAACTATTTAAACTTATAGATTGCATAAAGCTATAAATTGAATCATTAAAACTAATTTATTAAGAATCAAATCTAATAAAGTTTGACTTCATATTGCATGTACTTGTTATAAATATCTCACTAATCCAACCATACATTTTATATATGTTAAAAAATATATAATTTAACAATTTATACAACTTCTAATTATGATAATAAATCTAGAATCAAACATGACCCAAATGTAGGATAAAGACAAGAATCTTAATCTATACCATTATTTTGAGTTTGGTTTAATAGAAATTGAAAAAAATTATAATCATGAAAAAAAAAATGAATAAACTAAGGATCATTTTAACAATGGTGAATTAGTGCCTAAAGATTGGCCTAAAAAATTATAATATTCAACATTCTCATCACAAATGATATATGAAAACTAAGGATCATTTGGTTATATATTTTTCAAAGATTTAAAATTTGAATATTTATTACTATAACATGTTCATTACAATTAGATTTTTAAATAATATTGTAATAATTTATTATGTCTTTGAAATTTGTTTTGTGGATTTTAATGTTGTTTTTTAAATTTAAGTTAGAGTAAGTAGAATCTAATGATCTAGACCTTAAAAAGATTCAAGTAATTTATGTTTGCCTTAAAATTATGATTATTGCTCGATTAAATAGATTATTGATTGTATTTAGATTTCAAAATTGGAAATACTTTAAAATTATAGAACCATATTATCCTTTGATACAAAAAGCTATGTCAAGGATTATTTGTATCTTCCTCATAATTATGTTTCACATATTGAATATTTCAGGGAGGATTGCGTGGATGATTTGAAAGTTGAAGCAAAGATTGGTTGAGATTGACAAAGGATATTTTGATAAACTCCAAAATCCTAAGAATAGAGAAGATGGTGAGTCATATTTTAATAGACCTTATCTTCACTCCTATTCAAATGCAACCTCTCCAACCAATATATTGGATTGCAAAATAAGTAATAGATATATATGAACTTACTCCTAATCCCCTCCATTTACCCCACCATTAGATATGCATATTGGTATTCACCTACTCAAGTTTTATGAGACCCTAGGTGGCTTTGTGAATACATCAAAAACATTATGCATGATGTCTAAGAATTTAATTGTGATGGATTGATATATTCCAAGAATTTATAAATGAAGTACATATTCATATATATGTATTTGTTTGAGCGTTTAAAATTAGTTAAAAATTTCTTTGAGGTATTTATGCAAATATGACATCTTAGAAAGATAATTTCGTGTCATTTTGGTGAATTCATAACTTAACAAGTTTAATTTATCATTTATGGGAATGACATCTTCAAGAAGTTTATAGAAGGCCATAGATGGCAGGCCACTTTTTGAATTAAATTTAGTTATTGAATTTGAATTTTTTGGATGCGCATTTAGATTTAAATTTACATGCCAAAGTCACAATGTCCTACTCTTGATTAAATTCCTACAAGAAATTAGGGAACTTGGGATACCCACCTCCCAATGGTCTTGGAATAGATGCATTTAGATGGAGAAGGATTTCAAAAGGCTCATGGTACTTGTGGACCCCTCAAAGGCATGATATATAACACATGAAATTTATTTATGAAATTTGGTCTTTAGATGTTGGCTTATAGTATGAATGTTATCTATAAGGTGAAATTCTTAGTTGAGACTCTCAATCTTCCATTGTGGGTTTCTAGTGTGATTATACAATATGAGTCAAGTATTAATTTCTAATGTTAATTATTGAAAGAAGGTATATAAATTATTATTCGAGCATCTTAATTCTCATACAAAGTTGTCTTAGTCAATTTATCAATGTATGAGTTCCATATATTTGTAAATTTTTCTTAATATAAAAACATATTTTATTTCATTAATTAACCTAGATCTATTCCATGTTACAAAGGATTCTCTTATTTTAAATTATAAGTATATAATTCAAAATTAATTAGTAATTTTCAAGATAGAGTACACACAATTTCTTTAGTTAAAATAAAATAATATTCTTATTTCCATGAGTTATGTAGAATGGTAGCTTGATGTCTCGAAAATATTTCTTTCATACATACTAAATTTTTATCATGTTACATTATGAGTGAATCATCTCAATTATATAGCCAAGCACATCAAAAATTTATAGATTGGAAAGAAAAATATTCAGGCATTTATCATATTTTTATATGTATAAAGTTTCTACCATCAAACTATTTATACTTATAGATTAAATTATTTTTTAATTTGGTTATTTGGGTTCAACATGTCATGCGATAGGATTTTCTTTTGTTTTCACCATGTTGTCATGTGTAGATAGCTATGTATTTTATAGGTGTAGGAATTTTAGAGGAAGGAAAGGTTGAAAAAAATGCATAAGGATGAGATGGAGCCTTGTTTACCTTAGGATTTGGTTGAGGCTCCCTTTGAGCATAATCGAGGGGTGGTTGGTCCTGTTCTAGACATGACTGATTTAGAAGGTCTTTTCAAGAGAAATTTAGAGGAGATTTGTAGAGACAAGAATCATGTTATAGATGGATTAGTTGGAGTTCATTTCCTCTACCATTCTCTTGAATTGCAACATTCACCTCTTGGTATTATTTCTAATAATTTAAAAATATGAAGAAGGTTCAAGTTTAGAAGATTATAGGAACCCTTTGGTCTCAACTTTGGAAACTAAAGATGGAAACTCCATTACAAACGAACTAGGTTCATTCATGGAAAACGATAAGGTTGACAATAATATATAGTTCCTTGAAGAATTTTGGATTCAAGTTGTGTTCAATGATAGATCTACTAATGTTTTTGGGAAAACGACCCTCTTTATTAGATACATTGCCACTATTGGTGGAGTATTTCTGAATGGATGTTATTTTTCTAACTTACAAATATATTTTTCTTGTTGTTGTTCCATGCCAATATGATTGATCATTTTTTGTCTCTTTATTGGTCTTTGTAAAAGGGTGGGGCCCTTTCAAAATTTCTATTTCTAATTCATAATTTCAACCAAAAGTATTTAGCCTAAAATTTAAATTTAAATTTAAATTTTAAAATAGTCTTTTTTGATATTATATAATAGTCTCATATATTTAATTTATAAATCCTATTATTCTTTATATGTTTAATTTCAAAATTTTAATGCTCGAGCAAGTATAGGTTACAAGTGCATTCTTTACATTTTTTCTCTTTCTTTTGTACTATTTTGTATATGGGTGTCTTATATGCATTGCCTCAAACATATAATTTTGATGTCCTATACCTAATTCTAAATGTAGTTTTATGAATGTATTCCTCCTTTATTCTTTGCTAATTGTAATTGAATATTAGACTTGTTTTTTATAATATGGCGACGCCTCTCAATCAGTAAAATGGGTCATCTATTTTAGGTGGTGGATATTAATGTTGATTGTTTATTTATTGAACATGTACATAATCAAGACAAATTGGAAAAGTGTCTTATCTTTCTTTTTCATAAAAATAGTTGGAGCATCCCATGACAAGACACTAGAACATATAAATCCTTTCTTTAAAATGTCATTTAGGAAATCCTTTAATTCATGCAAATATGAAGTGTTTGTTCGATAGGGATCTCTAGATATAGGGGCTAATTCATGCATGAACTCTATTAAAAAAAAAAACACCCATTTAGGAGGAAACATGAGGAGTTCATTCTAGGAAAGACATCCTAAGACTTTTGTAATGGAGGTTTATTTTCATTTGAATGGTTTTTATTCACTTTTACTAAATAAAAATTAACAAACAAGGCACACCCTTTTCTTTATTCTCTTTTGAGTTGTAAAATAGAAAATTTAATAATACCTTCATTCCTTCTAGTCCTAATAGAACTATTTTATTATTCATTTCATTCAAACAATCTAGTTTCTTTCCTCTAAATTTATTCTTCAATTCATACATTTAAAACCAACCATTTTTGGAGTAATGTCATAAGACTCAAAGGCAAAATATGAAGAATTTTATCCAATTTTCCATTGTGTGCACCCTAAGTTATAATTTTAGAATGGTATCATTTATAAACTATCTAAGTTGGGACATGTACACAACTCAACACTACCTCTTTTAACAAGGATTTAGATTTTAAGTTGAATTTCTAAACTATCTAAGGTTATACAAAATAGTAAGAAGAACCTAATTATATTAATATTTTAAGATATAAAATATATTAATTCTACTTCATAGTTCTAGGTATGACATTTTCACATCATTATCACCATGCTCCCTAGCTTTCTTTGTTGGTGTCATATCCACCATTGAATGAGACCCATTTTTCTAATAATTAGATAAACCTTCACCAATGTTTGCATTTTAATTCTAATTGATTACCACTTTATACCTTTTACCAATTTATAATTTCATAGTTTACCAATACAAAAAATTGTAGGGGAATAACTATAATTCCCCATTTTTATAAATAGTCTAGATTACCTAAGTTCCAATTGAAGTTTTTCTAGAGTGTAATATAATATGTTTAGTTCTAATCAATGGTTCTAGATTAATTGATTCAAATCCCTCAAAAAATTATACTCATTAGAGAGGTTGTGCATTAATAAATCTTACCAATTAGGGATCATATTCTTATTTATACTTTCATACCACAATCATTAGCATAACTTATCAATCTCAATGAGGGAAATAGTCACTATTATTGTTCACATTTTTATTTACCAATAATTCATTATTGTGGGTTGAACAAAATAATCCATCTGATACAAAATTATAAAGATATGTGGTTATCAACAATAATTTTAATAACAAATATAACCAAAAAAAATTACCATAAATTGTTTGATATAATGCCTCAAATAATTTTTTTTATGTTCAGGTGAGGCATTAGAAAAATTAAAGAAAATGAAATTGGAGGTGCCTTGGTAGAAATTTATGCAAAACGTGGAAGCATAGACAAGGCATGTTAATTTTCTGAGAGAGTTTTGAAATGGGTTTCTAAAATATTTCAAGCAATGCAACGCCATTTTTTCAACACTCTCTGCCCATGCCAAAATTGGAGCTCTGGAATAGGGTATGAACATTCATCAAAGCATGATAGAAATAGTGTTTGTTGAAAAGGCTTTAGAAACTTTCAAGCAAATGAAATTTCAAACAAAGAAATATAGTTTGAAATCTACAAATTTGAAACATTTCGCATTTAGGGTTTAAAAATTTCTCAAACAAATGCTTTTTGAAATACACAAAATTCAAATTTAGCGAACCTGTGAGCTATGGAGGTCGGGTTGATGAACTGTGAGTTGACGAACTGTGGCTATGGAGGTCGGGTTGATGTACGTTTTTCCCATGTCTAATTTGCTACATTCACATTTAGGTTCGCTTTCGCCACATACACAACTCAAATAGAGAATACGTAAAATGTGACAGTGACAATTTGTTTTTATTTTGTATGCCCTATTTCAAGGGGTTCACTCGAACATCCATTCAAGCGAACCCTGTAAAATATTATTTTTTTATTCATATGCTTGGAGGTTCGGTCAAACACTTAAAACTGGTTCGACCGAACCATAGAGTTCAACTAAACCCCTTGACATTGTGGAAACACAAAAAAATCAAATTTCCTTCCTCAAAATATTTGTAAACCACTATTGTGGCTTAACCCAGAGGGAAATAGAAAGTATAAAGAAAATTTGATATTACACCATGATAGGGAAACCCATCAATAGAAGAAGCTACATAATAACTCTTGCAGATGAGTAAAGAACAAAATTCAAAGAGACAAAAGAAGATGGTACTATAATGATGAAAATTGACCCCCTTCATGGAGATAGGCCAATTTCTCATTTAATTTGGACCTATTTTAGTACCTTTGCATTAATTACCCCTTTAATTCATCATTTATAGGCCCCTAAGACTCATTATGTTGGATCTCAAGGGTCCTTTCACTCAAAAATCCCACAAAATTACTTAAAACTTTGAAATTCCCAAAAACCCACCTCAAAAACCTTAGGTGGGACTCATTTTCCACCTTAGGCGAATGAGTCCCAGCTAATTTCAATCAAAAATCCCACAAAATTACTTAAAACCTTAAAGTCAAGTGTTGAGAATCTTTCACAAGAGTATTCAAGTTTCAAGAGCAAGCTAAGTTGAAGCTTTGGAGTAGCATTAAGGCATTTTTGCAGGTCTTCAAGCTTACTTTCATTAAAGATCTAGCATTGTCAATGCTTGATCATGGATGTCTATGTTGAATCATGAAGAATTCTAGGTTGGGGAGATGCAACTAGCCATCAAGCCAAGCCTAAGGATTTTTTTTTCTAAGTGATTCCATCTTCCATTGTCACTATACTTTCAATGTAAGGAAGGTTTACACATCATTGAGTTTCACTTGAGGTGATTATAGATCTCCTAAAGTGAGTTTTGCATCATTCAAGTTACATTCTTACATCTTGTTCATAAATATTAGAATAGGATTGCATCATGTTTCATATTTCCTAGTCTTAGACACACTTAAGGCTAGGGTTTTTATGCACATTTCATTATTTCCATTAAGGTTTGATTACCAAACTAGGGGTTTGATTGAGGAAAAAACCCCATAAGAAAATCAAGATATATTCTATTTTACAGGTGTTTTCACAAGTTCGGATCCAAAACTCAATTTGTAATGAAAAAGTAGGTGTTGGAGTGTAGATCATAAGTTTCAATTTATAAAAAGGTGGAGTGGGACTAATTTTCCACAGTTAGAAAATGAGTCCTACTGAAGGTGTCTTTCAAATCTATTTGTAGATTCTAGTACCCTTTTTCCCAAAATAGCTTTCTAGGCAGAAGCCTTGGTCTGGGACTGATTCACCCAAGTTGGCGAATGCGTCCTAGTTGTTCAAAAATTCATATTTTGTAGAGTTTTCGAATTGCTTTTAGTCACTCACAAATTCCTAGGTGCACATCATTCATTTCATTACCTTTTTTTATGTTTTGTTGGTATTTTTAAGTCATTTTGTAGGTCTTAAGACTCAATTAGGGTTTTGCATTGTACTTTGATTTTCATTGTCTTTTCCAAGTTAAAACTTGGTGGTGGACCCCTTAATAGATCATCTTCATCCCCTAGGATAGCCCTTAGCAAGATCTCTTTCTCCATTGCAAAGAGATCTCAAGGGTTACCCTTGAATGAAATTAGAAAGGTGTGTGTGGGTATCCTCTATGTCGTAAACCATATGCTAGCATTTCCCTAACCACTTTTTCATCATTTCAAGTGAAAAAATAGACTTCTCCATCATCATAGATAAAACAAGAAGAGGATATATCCAATACACAAGAAACCAAGGATTTATTGGAAGAAAATAAAATCTTTAGTGGCCTATTTAACCAAGGAATTCTAAAAAAACATGGCACTCTATAGGGAGATGGGGGCCCCAAAAAGGGTGATCATAGAAAGGGAAATAATTTGATATATAGTTACCTTTGTTAAGATATTGGAGAGTATGATTTAACAAATTCCACAAGGCATAGCAACAAACCTAAAACAAAAAAGGGAGAGTGCAAAACAAAAGGATCACTAGTTAAAAGAGGAAGCTCTAGCAAAGACCACTCAATCAATCTCCACAACAAAAATAAAAATATTTCATAAATTTAAGCTCAAGATCTCTTCTCAAAGAAATGAGTGAAAAATTTGATTCTCCAAGATCCTTAGATAATAAAGTAGATCCAAGTAGATATATTTGAAGCCAAAGAAAGAATTAGCGGAGGTTCAAGACTAAGAAATAAAAATATAGGCCATGAAATCCCTTGTACTTCTCCTCCATCAGTGTAAAACCATCCTTTTCCTCCACATATTAACTAGTGCAATATATTAAGGAATTTTTAGAGAAATAAAAGAAAAATTAGGCCACTACATCTGCATAGCTACAACATCCCCCACTAATGAGATCATAAGTGGCTATATCCCACATTTCCCCATTGTAAAAGTTCCAATTAAGGGATATTTTCCAAGAAATGGCTTGAGAGGAGATACGAAAACAAAAATTGGATAATACAAAACAATAAATGGATCATAAAAAATATCCAACCTATTGGTTCCCAAATCAATAGATGCAATGAGTGCTAAAGAGTAACCACTCTCTCATATTCAGACTCAACGGGTTGATATGGCCAACGAACGGGAGAGTGAATAAAATACCCCTTTCTCCCTACACATTAGGCTCTGTTAAACCTGGGAGGGTGATCCTAACAATATATTCATAGATACTTGTGTGCTAAAGTGTCAAATACACTATAGACATATGTTTCTCCTTCAATTGTTTGAATGACACAGTACCCTAAAGGTTTGGATTACCTTCACAGTAGTGTTTAATTCAAAACTAAGAGATGTAGAGCATTAAATGGTACAAAAAAACAAACTGGGATTGATAAATAAATTTTATTTAAAGTTGTAGTTGCTCACAATCAGTTTCAAGAAACTGCAACATTAAGAGTCCAATGCTATATCCTAGGGTGGAGTCATCTAAACCATGTAATTTAAAACCTAACACAACATTCAATATGTCATAATCATATCTATTAGATGATGCATTACACCATTGATATTCAACAACTAAACTAGTTATACTTAGCAATCCTAGCACACTGTTGCATAAACCTTCATTCGTGTTATTACAAATTAAATCATTCTTTGTATGATAGTAATAACATCAAATAAACATAAAGGAAAAGACAAGAAGCTGAATAATAACAATCTTTGATCACTCATATTTAGAATTTATGCAATGTGAACAATGGAGACAACTAGTCTAGAATAATATGTCATTTACATTCAACTATGACTATGTTGTCATTAAATTCTTCATTCCAAAACTCATACCACTCTAGAGACCTGAAAACTAGAAATATACATTAAACCCTTGTTACAAAAATGTTCCCGTGAAAACTAAACAATGTGCAATCTCTTTTCTGAAACAAAAAATCTGCACTTAAAGAAAGTGCAAGAACTCTAAATAGAGATCTCCTGATGACACCTGACACATTCGGGTCCATAGATCAATAACTGCCTTTGCTTGCAAAACAATCTTCAACCTGCTCTCTGTTTTCTTGCTCCTCATTCCACTGCCCTACAATAGAAAAATATTCTTCAATCTAAAAACTCATCATTCCTCTTTGTTCTCCTGTTGAAAAAATATACATTTTCTTGCAAAATATTTTACCCCCTTTGTTCATTTTCACCCAACTACGTGAAAATGGTGTTCTAGCTATAAAAACTCATCTCCAATAAAAATACTTTGCGTAGTGAATAAAATATTCACATTATAAAACTATTTCCCATGCGTTCTTTATCTTTTGCATTTTACATATTAAAATATTTTCCAGCACAAAATTTCTTAATTTTCACACAAATTCATCTCCCTTGGTTATTACTTTCTATTAAAATATTATAAAAATGGTAATATTAAAACACAAGCTACAGGGGTCCCACCCTAATGTTGCACAAATCTCTACCCAGTATCGCATATCTCCACTTTGGTATAAGAAGTGAGAACCTTATTAGCAATGGGAGAGATTTAATCTAAGGAAAATTAATAATTTACTTGGGCCTTTATTTCTTTCATCCCCAACAAAGAAACATTATCATTTTAATTTTAATATACAAAGGATTTTAATATTTTGATCCGGAAAATAAATTTAACCATGCATTTCACCTTTGCATAGTTAGAACTTAATGAAACTTTCAGGCCCACCAAGCTTTACAATTTTTTCAATCATCGCACATATCCCATACATTTAGAAAATGAAAAAATAAATAGTGATGCCCAATGAGAAAGCATGAATCACATCATCACTAATCGCTAATGCACTCAGGATGAGGTTATTTCCATTAGCAATGAACGATGGATAAAAAGAAGCTTCACCCATCACTGATCCAAAGTGGAAGAGTAGACATTAAATGGTGATAAGCGATGGAAATAAAACAACTTCGTTCATCGCTAATATACAGAGGAGAAAAATGATTAAAACCGCGATGGGCGATGGGTTTTCCTGTGCATCCTTGAATATTTTCTTCAGCTAATGGAAACAAAGAGTTTGACCTGCCTTTTGTACAATGAACATTTGAAAATTTCCAATGAAGGATCATTGCTCAAACTTACGCATCACTACTTTGATTTTGATTCCCCCATTCACAATGAAGATGAGCGATAAATTGTCGTGAATGGAGAACTCCTACCGGTTTTGAAAAATTATTAAATCCAATCCTATGCCTCAAAGCTTTAACTCAATCTACCCAAATGAAGAATTGTCACTCAAACCAAGGCATCGTTGACTACCTCTTCCAATCTCATTCAAAACTGTGTGTACAAGCTATGAAAGTCATGTCAGCAATCAAAAGCAAGAATTAAACTTGCTTATGATTAGAAACATTTGAAATTGCATTTATGTTTCCCTAAATGCCCTTTTTAATTTGCATAATATTTTAAATATTTTAAATATGAACATTTGAAACTTTAGAAAAATTGTGAATTTTAATTATGCCTGCAGCCCATTTGGAGAAAATTCACTGCAGGAAAACTGAGACACCTAGAGCTAATTATTTTTGCATGCAACCATAATCAATTATTTAGAGAAAACCCATTTGCTCAAAATTTTCCTCAAGACATGTTTGCTACATGAGAAATGCATTAAAATAATGCATTATATGGCCTCTCTTTTTTACAAAAATAGAGCTGTAGAGGTTTTAGACCAAAATAAGAAATGGGTTGTCCTTAGAATTTGAAATTTTGAAACTTTTCAAGACATGATTTTTGGCCATGTTGCAGTCAGAAAATGATTAGTTAACCCATCAAAACTCATCCAGGAGGCATGAAATTGAGCATACATGTTACCATTTGAACCAAAAATTCAATGCAATAAACAAATTGAAAAAATTCTTCCTGAGGTGCAAGATATTAAATTCCAAAGTTTCCTTCTCTGAAAATCTGTAAATGTTGATTTTGAAACCTTGAAAAAGTTCATTTGGAATGGGCTTTGAAAAAATAGCAAATGAGGAGCTAGGGGGCTACAAACCTGCCAAGTGGTAGGTAAAATATAGAGAATCATGGAGAACATTCACCTTAGCATGCAAGTTGATAGGTCATGAAATACAATTCAATATGCAGGGTTACTTTAGCAGATTTTACACTGTCTAGTTTGCAAATCTAAACTTTTTGCAAATGGATTCAAGCTAGAAAACTTAGCAAATGGATTCATGGGGCTATGCCAACTAACATAGGGCTTCATAAAGATGTAGGGAATCATGGAAAAATATCATTTGGGATTAATACTTAATAGGTACAAAGATATAGCATCACAAAGATGGCCTACTCAAAAAGGTGCAACATGTGTAAACAACAAACCAACTTCTGGACCTTGAAACCAAAACTTCAAAAACTCACCAAAACTAATCCAAGGAAGCTACAAATGATCACAAACCATCTCTGATAGGTGCTCAACACTTCCCCAAAGTGATTTTTCATGACAATTTGTGGGTGTCAAATTATAAGTTCCCAAAGTGAGTTACTTAGGCTTATTCTACAGGGTACTTTTGAGTGTATTAGGCAAAATTTTACATGGGCCCTAAAAAATTTAGCCAAATTTTGGAGCTCCGAATAGTGGCTCTAGCTCGGGGATTCATGCCCCCTATGGGCATGGCAAGAATTCAAATATCTAGAGAAGTAGACCGGGTGCCTTATCCATTGGGTGACAGAGTCTTTGTTCAATTTTTCAAACCATAATTGATGACTCCAGACCACCAAACAAAAAGAAACATCAATGTATGCCTCTCTCAAACGCCAATATGTTGAAGGAACTGGTTTCCCTCTACCCACATATACCTCTACCATACCACTACAACAAGTATAGCCCTCTTCTTATAAGCAAAAAAATATGGTTAATATTGAAATCTACCTAATTATGGACACTACTAATGACATCCCCCACAACCTTTCTGAACATACCATTTCCAATGTAATATCTGTCATTCTTCATTGTACATTCAGGCATAAACTGATAATTTTCATCATCACATGACACATATGTGTTATATTCATCATATGAAACATGTTCATATTGAAAATAACATTTCTTGTTATTTATCGCATTATCATGCTCCATAAAAATACCTTCCAGTTGAACTGGAGACTGAAAATTTTCATACTCCAAGTAGTTAGCATCATGGTACTCAAACTTGTCTACAACATTTGTATCAAATGTGAAACATTCATAGGCAATGTCCTCTAGGATCTCATCAATATGTTGCTTTGTTTCTTCAAGACCACACTCTAACCCTATGTCAGATGCATCATCAGAATCCTCAGCAAAGAGTGGATTATCTCTGCACTAATAAGGATTATCATTTCTCATCTCTAGTGAAGATGGAAAATCATCATTTAATAAGAGGTTCTCCCTTACATTCATTGTTGTCATAAAAGTATTAGCCTCCTTAATATGAAGATCTAAATCTTCCATATCATCATACTCTGAAACACCACAGTCAATGTCCTCATAAACATAATCACAATTAGTCTTGAACTTAGAATAGCTAATGCCATCCTTCATTTCATCTTCTCATTGTTTAGTACACACATCTGAAATTTTTGTCATGTCCACATAATCTGAGATATCACGGTCAGAAAAATCTATAAGCCCCATAGCAGTATTACCCAAGAATGGTGGCATCCTATTTCTTAAATTTTCATCATAATGCATAATCTGATCACATGAGAGTGAAACCATGTCATCCACATCTTGCATGCTAATTCTATCCTTATCTAATATACAACTTTCCAAGTCTACTTCATTCAATCTAGTATGACTAGCAAAATAACAATCAACATGATCAACCTTATGAGTTGGATGTGCATGAATAGGCCCCCTAATACCATGCTCACTATTGACAAAATTTTCAACCCTGGCAATATTGTAATTAGAACTACATGGTTCTAGCACACTGAATGATGAATACATTATTTCATTAGATCATTCTCATCTTCAAACAAATTACCAGATTCATCTGAACCATAAGGTTGCATATGGACCCTCTTTGTGGTCTCATTACTAGAACAACTAGTAGTTTGATCAACATTTGGTGTCTCATGGCAACAAACACTTGCATTCAAATGGTGCTTGTGCATTCCATAATTCAGGTTGTTTTCAATGTTCATGGCTATCTCATATGCTTGATGCAATGTTTTGGGATCTTTATCTCTCAATAGATAGCTCATCTTATTATCAAAAACCTCCTAAATAAACAACCAAGCACACTGCATCACTTAGTCCCAAAATCTCAGGAACATCCCTCAGTATTTTAGCAAATCTTTGGTTAAATGTGAGAACTAGCTCATCCTCTTCTTTCTCAATGCTCATAAATTTATTGAGCAAAGAACTAGCACTGATTTTTTCACCAAACTAATCCATGAACACTACTTTGAATTCCTCCCAAGAGTAGACTGAGCATGCTAGTAAATCAGAGAACCAATCTCTTGAATCTCCCTTTAGGGACTGAGCAAATAACCTCATGATCACGTCCTCATGATCTACTTCAAATTCATCCATTAAATTGTTGAATTGTTGCAAATGTGTCCTTGCTGATTCACACTTCTCACCACTAAATTTTGGTAACTATTCCCTAATGTTAGATGGGATAACATTGGGGTAACCATAAATTCCATCAAAACTTATGGCCATTTTCCTTTTAATGCTGAAATTTCTTTTGTTACATGAGAGGGGCTGCACACTAGGATGCATAGGTTGATGATACATTTTCTTATAGTCTTAGAGGCCTTTTCTTATCAACTTTGTAGTTACACTGGGTATTTCAAACTTCTTTTAAAACCCAATCTTAAGCTTTTACAATACAAATTTCTATCTCAACTTTCCTAAGACCTTCTAAATGAGCATGTTCAAAAACATTCAATACTTCTCTTCATAATAGATACTACAATCTAGTAATATAGAAGTATGCAAGCTTACCACTACTATTTCCCTTCCTTAGTGCTTAATCACTCAATAGGGAATTAAAATTTTCAAGTCTTACAAATATGGTTTTTATATACAAGTTTATCCTTCATGAAAACTAAAACATGGAGAATACCTGGTTATGTGTAGCTACTGCAAATTCTTCCTCTTGGCTAGAAATATTTATGATCTGAAACGTTCCTTACACCTTCATTAGGTTCATTGATAGAGTCACCACCTCTCTTCACAGAGGACTGAACTTCAAGCACTATGAAGCTCTTTCAAAGATGATAAATTCCTTATGGGTCTTATCCCACAACAAAGCACCATAGATCATGCAACTTTCAAGTTCACAGCGACAACTTCACCTTTGGACAGGCTTGAAAAAAAATCTTTTTGAACCAGATATTCAGATTCAACAAATCTTGGAATATATGATGTAACAGTTTGCAACTGGAGATTCAAATTTCTCCCTAGTAGAGTTGCCAATCTGTTGGTTCCTAAATCAACAGATGCAATGAGTCCTAAAGAGTAACCACTCTCTCATATTCAGACTCAACTGTTTGCTATGGCCAACGAACGAGAGAGTGAATAAAATACCCCTTTCTCCCCTACACTTCAGGCTTTGTTAAACCTAGGAAGGTGACCCCAATAGTATATTTATAGATACTTGTGTGCTAAAGTATCAAATACACTATAGAAAAATGTTTCTCCTTCAATCGTTTGAATGACATAGTACCCTAAAGGTTTGGTTGACCTTCATAGCAATGTTTAATTCAAAACTAAGAGATGTAGATCATTAAATGGTACACACAAACAAACTGGGCCTGATAAGTAAATTTTATTTAGAGTTACAGTTGCTTACAGTCAGTCTCAGGAAAATGCAACATTAAGAGACCAATGCTATATCACAGGGTGGAGACATCTAAACCATGTAATTTAAAACCTAACACAACATTCAATCTATCATAATCATATCTATCAGATGATGCATTACACCATTGATATTCAACAACTAAACTAGTTATACTTAGCAATCCTAGCACATTGTTGCATAAACCTTCATTCGTGTTATTAAAAATTAACTCATTCTTTGTATGAGAGTAATAACATCAAATAAACATACAGGGAAAGACAAGAAGCTGAATAATAACAATCTTTGATCACTCATATTTAGAATTTATGCAAATTGAACAATGGAGACAACTAGTCCAGAACAATATGTCATTTACATTCAACTATGACTATGTTGTAATTACATTCTTCATTCCAAAACTCAGACCACTCCATAGACCTAAAAACTAGCAATATGTACATTAAACCCTTGTTACAAAAATGTTCCCGTGAAAACTAAAAAATGTGCAACCTCTTTTCTGAAATAGAAATTATGTACTTATGAAACTTTCAGGCCCACCAAGCTTTATAAAAAATTCAACCATCGCACATCTCCCATACATTTAGAAAATGAAAAAATAAATAGCGATGCCCAATGAGAAAGCACAAAGCACATCATCGCTAATCACTAATGCACTTAGGAAGAGGTGATTTCCATTACCAATGAACGATGGATAAAAAGAAGCTTCACCCATCGCTGATCCAAAGTGGAGGAGTAGACATTAAATTGCGATAAGCGATGGAAATAAAACAACTTCATTCATCGCTAATACATAGAGGAGAAAAATGATTAAAACCGTGATGGGCGATGGGTTTTCCTTTACAGCCGTGAATATGGTCTTCATCCAATGGAAACCAAGAATTTGACCTGCCTTTTGTACAATGAACATTTGAAAATTTCCAATGAAGGATCACTGCTCAAACTCAGGCATCGCTACTTTGATTTTTATTCCCCCATTCACAATGAAGATGAGCGATAAACTGTCATGAATGGAGAACTCGCTGCCGCTTTTTAAAAATTATTAAATCCCATCCTCTACCTCAAAGCTTTAACTCAATCTACCCAAATGAAGACTCATCACTCAAACCAAGGCATTGTTGATTTCCTCCTCTAATCTCATTCAAAACTGCGATGGGTGATGAGTTTTTCTGTGCACAGTGAAAGTCGTGTCTCAACCAATCAAAAGCAAGAATTAAACTTGCTTATGATTAAAAACATTTGAAATTGCATGTATGTTTTCCCTAGATTCCCTTTTTCATTTGCATAATATTTAAAATATTTAAAATATGAACATTTGAAACCTTAGAAAAATTGTGAAATTTAATTACACCTGCGACCCATTTGGAGAAAATTCATTGCGGGAAAATTGGGACACCTGAGCCGATTATTTCTTGTCTGTAGCCATAATCAATTATTTAGAGAAAACCCATTTCCTCAAACTTCACCCAGCCATAAAAAATTAGGTACTTTGTAATCTAGCCCTTGGGACATGTTTGCTACACCAAAAGTGCATTAAAATAATGCATCAAATGGCCTCCATTTTTGACAAAAATGGAGCTGTAGAGTTTTTAGACCAAAATAAGAAATGGGTTGTCCTTGGAATTTGAACATTTGAAACTATTTGGGACATAATTTTTAGCCATGTTGCAGTCAGAAAATGATTAGTTAACCCATCAAAACTCATCCAGGAGGTGTGTAACTGAGCATACATGTTACCATTTGCACCAAAAATTCAATGCAATAAATGGAATGACAAAATTCTTCCTAAAGTGCAAGATATTAAATGCCATAGTTTCCTTCTCTGAAAATTTGAAAATGTTGATTCTGAAACCTTGAAAAAGTTCATTTGGAATGGGCTTTGAAAAAATAGCAAATGAGGAGCTAGGGGGTGACAAACTTGCCAAATGGCAGATAAAAATATAGAGAATCATGGAGAACATTCACCTCAGCATGCAGGTTGATAGGCCATGAAATACAATTCAATATGCATGGCTACTTTAGTAGATTTTACACTGTCCAGTTTGCAAATTTGAACTTTTTGCAAATGGATTCATGAGGCTATGCCAATTGACATGGGGCTTCATAAAGATGTAGAGAATCATGGAAAAATATCATTTGGGCTTAATACTGAGTAGGCACAAAAATATAATATCACAAAGATGGCCTACTCAAAAAGGTGCAACATGTGTAAACAACAAACCAACTTCTGGACCTTGAAACCAAGACTTCAAAAACTCACCAAAACTGATCTAAGGAAGTTGCAAATGGTCACACACCATCTCTGATAGGTGCTCAAAACTTCCCCAAAGTGACTTTTCATGACAATTCGTAGGTGTCAAATTATAAGTTCCCAAAGTGAGCTACTTAGGCTTATTCTGCAAGGTACTTTTGAGTGTATTAGGCAAAATTTTACACGGGCCCTCAAAAATTTAGCCAAATTTTGAAGGTCCCAACACAACCTATGTTTCCCCATGCACAAGGTGACTCATCTCAATCATTGGGGGAAAAATATTTTTTTATAGATGGGCTAATACAAGATATGAAAAAAAACGTCCCTCTAACAAACAATCAGTATAGAACTAAATAAAGCTAAAACGGACGAGGAGAGGAACACATTTTCCACTTCTCGTACTATACTAAAATCCAATAAAAACATCTTGAATCTAAAAGTGACATTAATTCCCTCTATAAATTTTTTCTTCAATGACATAACCTCACTAAGAATCTTGAAGAGAAAATGGACAAAATTGAATAATATATTATTCAAGTTGAAACCACATATGATTATCTATAGGATATTGATGGGAAGATAACAGAACAATTGGAAGCAATTCATATCCAGTTACACTAGGTGTAGGAACAACTTGAGAGTAGCTTAAATAATAGTTTAAACAACTAAAGAATGTAGTGAGGGTAGTGAGATGCACTTGGAACATGTCATCAACCTCATACAAGACACTAAAAAAATTTCCGAACAATTTTAAGTTCCTATTACATTGCTAGAAGCAGAAAATATGTTGAAGCAGATAAACGCACAGAACCATCTTCTCCAAAAATAAAAAATATAGTGGGACAATACTTTCACCCACCCAAACCTGTGCTATATAAGAACATTGTCCCAACAAACTAATTCATTCTACATTTCTTTAGTAAAAATTTATAGTTTTGAAAGGGGATGATGTTGGCAGGGTAAATGGCAAAATAGGGACCTAGAATAGAGATATCATAGAGAAAATCCTACAAAAAAACACTACAGAAGGAATGCAAAGATCAAGGCTAAAAAGATACCTCAAGGTAGGAATGTATTTTATAAAGGACACATCCCAACATGATAACTCATGCATAATATATGAAAATAATGTGGCAGATAGATAATTGTATGAAAAGATAGAATGATATAATACCAAATATATATAAAAGGATACATATGAAGAATACAATATATTAAAAGACTAATGATATCAATATACAAATTTTTGTGCATATCGTATGATTCTAATGTCTTATATGATTGATATAATCTATCACATATGAATAACATAAGAAATTCCATAATTAATTATTTAACATGATCCTTTTTCTATTTCAAATTCTAGGATATAAAAATAACACTTGGGGCTGAAAACTCATTTCATTCACTCCCCACTTATCTTGCTAACAAGCAGTTGTTCAATACATGTTTCCATCTATTCTTTCCAATTTGGAAAAATAAGATTTATCATTCTTGACTTAGAAGGAAAATTGTGAAAAAAGATTCATCTCCCTCTCAAGAAAAACCAATAGACTACAAGATCATTTTTTAAATCTTTTACTAGTCTATTGTGCATGTAAACAACATTTTTCATTGTGATATCATATGCATGGAATAGTGTCAACAATTTACAACAACTATTAATATCTTTCTTTGTGGTTTCAAGCTCTAGAGGTGATATTATTCTTGTTTTATTGTTCTGGCTCACCTCTTTTATTTTATTTTTTTATTCATATGTGCTAACAATGCTTGTATTTAGGATTCCATTCAATCTAGATTCTACTATTATTATTTAGCATTTCCTTTTCGTAATATTTTATCATTTTCATTCAAAAATCTATTAAAAAGGGATTTTGTGGAGGATGGAAGACCTATATGAGGTTTGATTGAGACAAGCCACTAACAAAAGAAAAGAAAAAATTATTTCTTATTTATTATTATAGGTTTTTTGGAGGTGAAATTGTTACATTTCATGAAATATTTCTAAACACCATTCATTTACTCTTATTTTATTTCATTTTTTCAAAAATAATATTGGTTTTAGTAGATTTAGTCATATTACTTATATCATTTGGAGTCATGGTGTGTTATGGATTTTCTATTCCTACAAAATGATAGAGCATCACATTGATGTCATTGCATTGCATTAGGGTCCCAAGCAAGAACGTTTAAATTTATATTCCAAGTTCCTTATTCTTTACATTTTCCACTCTTATTATAAAAAAGTTACTTCTTTTTTTCTCAATTATTTTTACTAGTTTACTTTCCTTAAGCATATTAACCTCAATTAATATCACTTTTGTTTAAAATCAAAACTTTAGAAAATGATAACAAGCATAAAACCTTAACAGTAAGTTTACTTAAATGAAATCATCAATGATTTCTCCTAATGTAATATATGGAATTTATCTCAAAGAAAATTATTTTCCCTTTAGTTCGAGTCAAACTTCATATGCTATAATAACAAATATCCCATACAACATACCCTTTGATGTGATAACTTCCTTGATATAATAAAATTTTCATTTTTATTAATATAAGAAGGAGAAAGGGGAGTAACAATCACATAATATTCACCCCACTTAAATTATATATGAAAAATTAAGAATACCATTCTAAATAATAATACTAATAGTATCCAAACTTTGACTAAATGAAATGAAATTAAATTAAATTAATATATTATATAGCATTTTATTTCCACTACATTAACCTAATACATTCTCAATTCAAGCAAAGGAAAGGGCAATGAACAATGATAAATGAGTGCAATTTAGAATTCATATTTAAATATATCAATAAGATTGGCAACACGCAGGTAGGGTTAGAAACATCAATTCTCATTTTGATAAATACAAGCAGTACTACATATTTGCACATTTTTACTATACCAAAGATCAAATCTTTACTTGCCTATGCTAAAAATACTCAACATCCACAAAGAATCTTAAATCTTAAAAAACCAAAAAGCACACACGTAGTGTCCTCCAAATGCTCCAACACACTGATGAAAGCACACATTCAGAAATAAAAATAAGAACAGTAGAGAACGACCATTCCATCTTGACCTTCATAACTGATGTTCCCTTCCATCAATGCTCTGATTCCCAACATCTAAAACAATGAACAAAACAATTTATTAAGGCCATCCCATGATAAACCAGAAGCTGTATCGTCCAAGGACTCAAGAATCTCTCTATAATTTACAAGAAACATGTACAGTGGCGTATACATTGAATGGAATTTTGCTCCATATCAAGAGTCACTTTTCTGTTACAGTCCTTTCCCATGAAAGAAAAACTATTGCACTTCTTTCTCTTCACAAGTATCAGTACTATCACACACAGAGGGCAGTTGTGTGGCCAGAAAAGTAGGTTTCTGTTCACCAGGCATGATCACCAGGGCTTTTTCATTATCTAAACATATGATCTCAGTCATAAGTGGGTCAGGCTCCATAGATTCAAGCCTCCCCTGGAAGGGAGTTCCTCTTAGATTGGTACTAGCAATCCTACAAGTGCAGACAAGAAAGAGCAAGACAAAGGCCAGAAGGCCCAGCATAGTGGCCAGTCCAATGAAGATATAGAGGGCAGGAGAGTGCCATCCCATATGTGATTCTTCGTATCTGGGTGCAGGCGAACTGTGCCACATCTTTTTCAGATGAAATCTTTCCTCAAAATCTATCGTTACTGCTATACAAAAAGAATGAACCCTTCATAGGAACAAATTCCTCTACTTCCATTGTCGACTTCATTTAAAATTCCATATCTGTGTTATGTTAGCTTTATTTTAAATTTTCGCTAACCACTTTTACCTAAACTTGTTCTGCTCGCTCGGCAGCTTGTGGAGTTGGAAATTACGACGAAGGATTTCGGATGTTTGTTTTTCTCTTTCCATAGAGAAGGTATGGGATCTTTTGGTCGAACGCATGCGTTTAAACGATTACGACAGGCCTAAAGTCTGCTACACTTCACAATTTCCAATTGCTACAACTACCTATTCAGAATCATTTTCCCCCACTTTCTTGTTTCTTTTATATAGGGTAATCGAGGGATCTATTTGGCTCTCACTTTACTATATATATTAATATGGTAAGTCAGCCTAGCCGAGTTAAAATAGCTTACTAAAACTTTGAAAAAAGGCTTTTAAATGCCAATTAAAAGTAGAAATTGACTAGAGTAGGTTTAGAAACATATGGGCTTATATTTTTAAAAAATATTATCAATTCTTTATGGATGTCACCTTTGGTATGAGAGTCTTTATTCTTAAACGTTAGTTATAGTTTCTTTTGCAACAAATATTCTCTTAGACCTTCACATCTTTGATTTTCTCCTAGTTGTTGTTAA
>VDFB02200720.1:0-16613 GCA_007258455.2 Sequoia sempervirens | reverse complement strand
AACATAACCTTTTTTCTATGAAGGAAAAAATTCTTTTTTTTTGAATTTGGATTTGTAACTATGATATCCAACAAGTTAATTTGGTTTCACAATATTTTATTGATTTTTTTTCCTTAATCAAGTTTTGAAGTCGAACCAATTACAATTCAGACATAGACTGTATATAACATAGCTTTTTTTGTATGCATTAAAATTCAATTTTCTTTTTACTGGATCAAGGACATCAATACCTATCCAAAACATATTTTTCATAATTTTATTTTGATAATCTACCATTTTTCCACATGTACAAAATAGTGAGCTTGATTTTCGATGAAAAACCTATGTTTTATCAAACTACAAAAAAATATAATAAAACCAAAACATATTAAAATTATATTCGATGGATAGCTTGTTTTGAGGAATACCATCATCTAGTTGGGTTTGTGAAGTCTCCTCCATTTTCATCCTCAACCCAAGCTTTGAAAGGAAAATTTTTGCAGAGATTTGGTAGAAGAGGAGGGGAAGGGGGAATAAGGGGGATTCGTATGGACCCTAGTTCGAGCGAACCCCCCCTTCTTTTGAGTTTTCCATTTTATTTGTTTTAAAAATTTCCAAAAAGTGAGTCCCATCATTAAATAGGGTTCGCTCGAACCAGGGTCCATATGAACCCCTTTTTGGGTCCATACAAACACCCCAGTTCGTGCAAACCTCTAAAAACCATTTTTTTTAATGGGAGCATTTTTGCAATTTTCCTTCCTCAATGGAATTGTAAACCAATATTGTGGGATCACCCTATCCCATTTTATGATTTTCTCTTTTCCTCTTCTATTTCTATCCAATTGAACTTCTTTCCAACATAAAGCAGCATGACCTTTCAACTTATTTTTTTCAAATCTCACTCTTTCAAGATCTTCAATTTCTTCATGTTCAAAGTATTCTTCCATATTATTGATCCAATCAATCAATTTCTTAGGGTTTAAATTTTCCACATAATTTTGAATTTTAATTCTAGGTTGCTTACCAATTTTCAAAATAGCTTACAATGTATCTTCACTTGATTTGATTCTTCTTCTTCATCATCTAGGGAATGTTCAATTTGATTCATATCATGATCTAGGTCATCATTACTTTCATCCTCATGTCTATGGTTTAGGCCTCACATTCAATCTTCTTCAACAATGTCTAATCGGACTCACATTGCATGTATCATTTCCAACATCTCATCAATTCTTCTAGTGGCATTCACCATAGAAAGTTCTCTATTTGGTGGCATCTCTCCCCTTGGATATGGTGCAATTACCTCAATTCAATGATTTGGCTACAAGGGTTTCAACTACTTCATAGTCAATGTTTGGTTAAAAAACATGCAATTTGTGTCAGATCAGTGATCTGTTCACCATAAGGAATGCCTTCAAGATTTGAAAAATCACTCTGATACCAGTTGGTGGAGTCATGGATGGAGGGTCCATAAAGGACTATCCAACCATGCAACTTAGAGTCAACACAACAAAATAAACACAAGGTATTGATTAGAAAACATGAAATTTCATTGATTCAATAACTAGAAGTCTTACATACATCATATGTGAAATAACTAGGGATCATAGGCCCATTGCAAGGGCATTGCAACATTATAATTGGCCCAAGGCCTTATTACAATCCACAACCTCTAAGGATGGATTAAATTGTGAACTATATCTAATGATCTACTTGATTAACTACTAAACTCTAACTACCTTACAATGAATTACAAATGATCTTAAAAATATGATTCTTTAGCTCTAATAATGGTCTATGTCAACCTCAAGGATTTACAAACCCCAATGAATGATCAAGCGTGTAGGTCAGCCTAAAACATGAAAGATAATCCTTCACGAAATGAAACATATTGTGGATCTCCAAGAAAGATCCCCTTGGACCCAAATTCTTGTATGATGTCCCATTAGGCTCCACACACTCCAAAATAGGCCAACACAACAATTTTGGACCAGGTTAGCCCCAAATGTTCAAACTGTGAATTAATAATGAAATTCTGAGAGCGATAACTATCTGCAAACAATTACAAACTTCTTGAAATATGGATATGATGTAGATGACCTTGTTTAGATGCTATATCCTACTTTGTGAGCTGAGAAATGATAATGTGGTGAAATGTAGAAGGAAATGTTGAAACTACTATAGACTGAAATACAAGAACTTAGGAAATTTTTTTGGTTGATACATGATTACTTTACAACTAGGGATGCTCATGCATCAAAAAACCACTTTGGTGGCACTTTGGACAAGTACCTTGGTGAAAACCTAACAAATAAGTGTCATGTGTAATCAAAGTCATATACCATTTATTAGAATTCTTTTCCATTCTATCCATAATAAAACCAAAATTCCATCCATCCACCTATCATATTTTCACCTACACACCTAGCATGGCCTAGTAAATTACCAGTATCTAGTGTTACCCATCTCACCTAGTATAATCCTAGGGTCACTTCATTTGCTCCATATAATAAAATGATCCTACATCTAATTGGGGGCATTTTCCTAAACTTAGTTAGAGTGGATCCTGTTGATGAGTGTTTTTGCACATTCACAACACAGACAAAGTAACAAAATACTTTTTCTCTTGAAAGGAAATCTATCTTCAAAAAAAATTAGAAATATAACCCCAAGGATTTAATTGTCAGGTCTTGACTTTGCATAAAATGATAATGATTGATATTTTACTGTTTTAACAAGGGGCCTTACACTTTTAATTTGAAACTCTAAGGACAAGGTTTTATAAAATCTAAAGATTGGTATGGAACTGTAGTTATTTTTTATATCTGGAATCTGAAAATGAATTCTAACACCTAATATGGCAGTTTAAAGTGATGCTTTTCTTCCTAAACTAACCCATATTTTAAAATAAAATATGAAAGAATAATGGTTTAGAGAACCTAAATCTAAAAAACCTAAGGTCGATGAAAACAATGGCTAATGTTGCAGATAAATAATTCCATCATAAAACTAATTTATGTTTGATTAGGGTTAAACCCACAATGTTACAAAAATGGTACAATCTTCAAAGGAAACTTTTAAAAAAATTAGATTGTAAATATTTAGACATATATCCAATTTATGGCACAACATAAATGATCACCCATGGTTGAACTGAAGTTGTAAAAGGCTCGGGCTAACCATACAAAGTAACTTACAATAAGAAAATTACAAATGGTATGACTGGAGATTTATCGAGTACCTTTAATATTTTACCATTATCATAACTGAACTAAACTAAAACTAAAAGAAGGAACCATACATGCATTCAGAAACAACGAGAAAAACACTAGAACTTCAATGTCTTTGATTGTATTAATCTCAAAATGTTGTTACAACAACTCTTGTTCAACCCTTTACAAATGATAGAAGGTTGTCTTTTATAGAGAAGTCTTACAAATTCAATGGTGGAGATTATCTCAACACTAATCATCCAGATTACATTTGCATTTAATATTGAAGGCACATTAAATGTTGGCAACATATGCCTCATTTGTCTCCAATTGAATTCTGTTACAAATTTGAACCTAGGGAGAAATAAAATATTCCCCCTTGATCTTGATAATTATCTTCATTGGAGAAATAAAAACAACCCCCTTGGATGATTCTCAAAATACACTAGCATAGCTGGCACTAACTTGGCATAGATTTTGATGTGGACCAACATTAAATCTTGGGACTGCATTTAATATTTAGTTTGATTCAGTTACAATCTCCTCTAGATTCTTTCTCCTAGAACCTCGGGACAGACAACACCTCCTGGGTCAGTAAATAAAACCTAGCACGAATCCATATATAGGACAGCCCTGATAAAATACACCCCTTGGATTGGCCTTAAATAAATAAGTAACATTCTGCTACAAATGTGAGCATAGTTCTGCATACATATCCTCTCATAAATTAAATTTATTCTATCCTCCTTTGATCACAATCTTATGACACGTCCTTAGTTTTAATAATATAAATATTACTTGGCCAAGACCCTCTTGCTCCAATAAGAAGATGAAGCAGGTTCACTTTAACACAAGTACTACATATACAAGATTGGTTGATTTTCATTTGCAGATTCCAAGATCTTGTTGGATTTTCATCCTCCCGCCTGCATAAAATCAAAATATTGATGAAGCTATAATATTTAGAACCAAAGATTCATTTGTTGTAATACCATATTTAGTTAAATCTCATGAAAAGGCCAAGTAATTCATTGAATCAACGAATTAATTAACCATTAAAAATAATCTCAATCAAATCCCAACATAATTTTGACGTGAATATTGCATTCCCTAATAACTCTTAGAGCTACCTGCACCAAGTTGTTACTAAGACTGGCATTAATTCATCGCAGGTCATTGCATAATAAAATGCGAGGCCAGCCCTGAAGGTTAGAAATATATCAAATCTGCGGTGGCGGCAATGCTACAAAGTGTATAAGCATAGAATTTAGATTGAGCAATGTAATATTAAATAGATTAATGCAGACTAGGTTAAAATAAGAACATTGAACCTCTTTCCGTGCTCATAATAAGATTAAAGAAAATGGGGAATGGCAAAATTGGGTAATATATTAAAGTCTTTAGTGAGCTTATTGCATGTTCGCTACAAAAGATTATACGTAGGTTGAATTAAATGTGCATGATGATTTTAAATCCCGTGTGGAACTTGGCGTATAGAGCGTTACATCTCATGGGTCTTTAAATGCCCAAGGAAATCTACGAGCTCAAAGGTATGAGTATAACTGATCATTGCAAAGAAATATGACACTCAGATGCATAAATAAATTTCACATTAATCTCCCTCATTTAGCGGTAGTATTGCACCCTCCATTGACTCACGAAATCTGTTATGAAATTTATGCCTATGGTTGTGATACTTCAAAACATTCCCAATCACGCACTACAATCCCGCTCGGAAGTGTCACCTTTTTGAAATGAAATGCCGCATTGCGATGGGGAAACATGGTGATTATGGGAATTTGGTATACCTTTGATCGTTGGCCCATGCAAAAATCTCACAACAAATAATTGTCGGCACCTATAAGAAACTCACAAAGGAGTTACAAAAGAAATGATGGTCGCATGCATATGGGCTTGATGGCTATAGGAAAATTCACCGTCAACAATTCATCGTGCCAACAATTCACCACCATGACAAATTCATTTCATGGAAAATTCACCACCAGCAATTCACACCATGCCAACAATTCACCGTAAATTTACCACCAGCAATTCACACCGTGCCAACAATTCACCATCATGAAAAATTCATTTCATGAAAAATTCACCACCAGTAAGCAATTCACGGATAACTCATCACATTAAAATTGGCTTTGGTGGCTTCAGAAAATTCACTGCTGAAAAATTCACCACCAACAATTCACCGTCATGACAAATTCATTTCATGGAAAATTCACCACCACCAATTCACGGATTGCATTAACATTTTTTAATATATATTTTCAAGACCTTGAGATTTTTTTTTGCAAAAGAATAATTTGTACACATTAATAATAGAGATGACTTATATTGTTGTATAATTGGTTTATTAGAATAAAATAAAATATATTGAAAAATGTTTTATTTTTGTTATCATAAATCAAATTTTTTGAATTAGGACGATGAATTATCCATGGCGATGAATTGTTTGAAGTGAATTGTTGACGGTGAAACACCAAAACTAATTGTGTGGAGACTCATAATTAAAAATATTCGCGCAAAGAGAAGCTTCCTGCAAAATGAATGGCGACAACCCTATGATATTTGATTTGGACGGTAAGGACAGGAGCCTCGTGTTAGTTGAATTCTCTAGAAAACCAAATTCTCGAGCACAGCCCATATAAACATACTCATGAGAGTCGGATGAAATGAATTAATTGATACAATTTGCTCATGCGAGATTCTGATATCATAATCATCTCGGATAATGCGGGAATACGAATATCTTTCCTACGCAGGAATTTGACAGCACTTTAACTATGGTAGGGGGAGAAGAATCCCACAAGAACCCATTGTGAAACCTTGCAAAGCCACGGGCAAATATAATAGGTGAGCGATAAAACAGCGGAGAAACCTAGGTAATTCCCCATCCCCGCAATAACACAATTCACGTATAAAATTGAATTGCCAAACCATCATATGGTGATAATTTTTACTCTAGACCATCAAAAGGTCGTGAGATCCAAAAGTTCTGCAGAAATGACCACGACTATAATGACCCATGAGTTCAATAGTGATGCCAAAATATAGGAGAAAATGTGCAAAGCTTACGAGAAATATCAATCCTATGAGCAAGTCGCTTAGATCTTGAGAAACTCGAAGACATGGATTGATAGATTCCATGAGAATGGTGCAAGTGCGAGGTGGTATGTGATGTGGATCATTGCAGAGAAACTTTCACAACTAACTCAATGATAATCTCGCAATGAGAAACTTAATGAAATATGCGGGGTTTAAATGTAACTTGACCATGAATAATTTATGGGGGAAAAGGGCGGCTTGACGTCGGCAATGAGAACAAGAATCCTCGCAACATAAGTTTTCTGCAATTTGGAATCTCGTACATGCAGACCCGTATGCTTGAAATGCCTGCATGAAAGGAAAACCTGTATCTTATAAATGTCTGAAACTAGCAAATGGTCGCGGTTAATAAAAAGTGCATACATTGAAGAGTGGCAGCGCTGACCTTTATTCTCACGGCTTGAAATGGAAATAAGCTTAAATGTTTATAAATGCACTGCTCATAACAAATGAAAGCCCATATTAACACATAATGCAACGATGAGGAGCCTCTATATAATATGCTGCCACACATACGAGACCCACGCAAAAAATAATGGAATTGCAACGATGCTCAAAACAATCATGACAGAAACAAAAAGATATCCAGGTGTGGCCCGAATTGCTGACCTTCATTGTCAAAAACCCTTTATTGTGGAGGTCGATAACATATTTAATGATGCCTTTCCTTTTTGCGGGGAATAGAAGGCACGCAGCTTTGTAATGCATATGAGTGTAGAAATATGGAATACAGGGATATAAGGGACAACCGACCACGGGAAAAAGCTCACCACCACAAAAAATATCGTAACTCTAAAAGCCCATGGACATTGAAAACCTGCAATTATGCGAAACCCGCAATATAAATAAGTTCGCAAAGGACAAGTACTCACATACACTCGAGCCCACCTACTTAAATCACCTTAAGTATGGAATGAGACATATGGAATTGGCAGAAGGAAGCCCATAGATAACCTGCGACCATGCTCACCCACACGAATAAAAAAAGTCGATGCATAAAATAAACGCACCCTTAAATGAGCCATGAGAATGTCCGCAAATACCAAACACATACATGAATCAAGGAAAGTTGGACCATGAAGAAAGTATTCCCCCCCAAGAGACATAAACCAATCATATATGGAAAGAAAATAATCAAATAGCGAGGGCTTCAAAAGATGGCAAATATGAGCACATTTTGCAAATAGTGATATGAGGTGAAAATCTTGAGAAAGAAAAAACCCAAAGACTATGATGATTTATGAAACTTGTTGTGATGGAAATTGCCATCAAAACATTATGTGCAATAAAACATCTAAAATCAATAATATGGATAATTTAAGTGAGATGACCATGACTCTAGGAAATTGACTCTTGGCTTATGGAGGATATAAAAATTCATCGTGAAGTGACCAAATCTATCAATTTAAATCCACATGAAAAGAGATGTACATAGATGAACTTCTGTAAAAGTGAGTTTTTTGCGATTTGAATCCCCACAAAAATGACGGAATGATACTAAAACCTTGACGTTGAATCTAACCACTATCCAAAGGGTGCAAAGCTTTGCAGATTAATTGTCCACATAAATTAAAGAATTCTCCCCAAAAGCAAAGGTGAAAACAACAAGAAAAACTGAAAATGACCCAATAGGTGAAGAAAAAGATGGGGGGTCATCACTTTTAGTGAGGTATGTTCACAAATGGCACAAAAGATCCTTGTTCATTACCTTAAATCTGAAAAATCCAAAAGAATATCCAAATAGTAAAAAACCAAAAAGCATCTAAATACTTATAAATCCAAAACTATTCAAATAATCCAAAATACAAAAATATCCAAATAGTAAAAAATAAAAAATATTTAGATAATCCAAAATCCAAAAATATCCAAGTGATTCAAAATCCAAAAATGGTCTCAAATATTTAGAAATTAAGAAATAATAAATTCTAAAAATTTAAAAATATTCAAATATTCCAAAAACATTCAAAAATAACCTCAAATACTTTGACAAAATTTCAAAAAATAAGTGGGAAAGGTGAGGGTCAATAATATTGTGCCAATGCCTACTTTGTTGACCTGGGGTATAGGATTGGACTTTATCGCTAACATTTTGATCGCTAACTAATGGCTCGAGCCTTGGGTTTAGCACCTGTTCAAGCCAACGAGCATTTTTAAAAAAATGGAGATCGTTATTAGCATTTTCAAGGGCCCCATGGCTACTAGAGGGGTTATCAACCTAGAAATCATCAGTACACTGTCATGTCTAATGTCTCCTTTTGCAAAAGACTTCCCTATCATCCACAAAGAAAGCTTAGTTGGGAAAAATAGGTCTTTGACATTTGTGAGCTTGAACCTAGACAAGGTTTTCAGAGATCAAAACCCCTTTGGACTGATAGTGTCTCTGACCGGAAGGCACTAATTACTTAACTCTATTCCAATGAAGTTTTCTTTGCCAACTTATCTCTCAGATATAGATGGGGCACCCTTTAATCCAAAATAATTTCCCTTGCACAAGGAAATTCTTGAAAGAGATCCTCCTCTCAAAGAGAAAGAGAAAAATCATAACAAGCATGAAAGGAGTCTTCCAAAAAATTATTGAAGGAAGAAGCCAGCTCAAAGATTATCTAAATTCTCGAAGCTTCAAAAGCAACAACCTTTTTAAATGGAAAATATTTCCTTCAAACAGGTCTAGCAATGGAAAGGAAGGAAAAAGTCTGAATACATCCAACCAAGACAATCTCACCCCTCTACATTTTTTAAGGATCAAAAGGGAGTAGTATCCATATCTCTACCAGATGAAGTCCTCAACATGTAAATCAAAGATCTTCGGTCCTCTACACTTATTTGAAAGTTTTGGGATTTTCTCCCTGATCTTGTGTCTTTAAAAAAGCTAGATTTTTTATAATTGACCTAGAGCCATTCAATTTTTTTACATAGATCAAGGGAAGGGTTCCTTTGTGGTTCTTTTTGCTTCAAAAGATGAAAGGGATGCAATTTACAAGATAAAGTCATGGGTCATGGAGGGTTCTACTTTATTTTTACAACCATGGTTCCCAAATTTTAATTCCAACACCATGGAAATTAAATTTATTTCGTCTAGTTGCAATTCCATTCGCTCCCCCCTAAATATATGGAGCTAGATATTGTAGAATTATTGGCTAACCAAATAGGAAATTTTTTAAAGCATGACTAGAATTTTTTCAAAACCTTGGCTATCCTATTAGGGTTTGTATGATTTTGAACAATACAAAATTATTTCCTAAATAACTTCACATTCAATCTACATTTGGGTCATGGGCTCAGAATATTTTGATAGAATCCCCAAAGAATGTGTGCACATTTTATCATATGGTAGGTCATGGTAAAAGGGAATTTCAAATGGAGGATGTTATTATGATTAATAAATCAAAGTAGTATAAAATAGATCAATCAAAAAAATTTAATATTTTCTCCATGGGAAAATTTTCTCTCGAAGATGATAGGAATAATCATCCAAAAGAACTAGTCATTTTAGATATGGATTCTCGAAAAAGCTCTACTAAGGAAAACAACAAAGCTTTGGTCCCCATCAAATTTTCTACTCAAAAAGGAAATAAATCTTTCATTATATCAATACCTAAAGAATTGGAGAGGAAAGTTTTCTCGCATTTTAGAACTTTTAAGATTTTTCCTCTAAAGCTCTCTCCATATCTTAAGCCTATAAACATGCAAAAATCGGGTCATATTACTAGGCCTATTACTTTTGGGAATGAGGATTCTATAATGGAAAATGATAATACACATTCTTTATAGGGTATTGGAAAACAAGAACACGTTGGATCAAAAATACATGAATTTGAAAATGTAGCAATTATGCAATCTGAGACTGGTAAAGTAGATTTAGACATTAAAAATTTCCACAACTTCATAAATTATGGTGATCTGGAGAATGTAAATGATGTTTTATCAAGGGTTGGAGGTTAGTTAATAAAGGAAATAATAGAAGAAATGGTAAGAGAAGAAGATAATTTTGACTATTCTAAAACTCTTTCTATAACACAGACACCGTGCTCCTCTCCACCAAATAAGAAAATACCTAGAAAAAGAGGGAGGAAACCCCATGCAATGAAAGTGCAAGAGGAAATAGCAGTAGGAATTTAGTCTACTTTGGACAAGAGTATAACATTTGGGATTGGTAAGCAAAAAAGACCAATGAGATCCTATTGCTCTCCTTGAATACAATGAAGATAGTGCCATGGAATGTTAGAGGCATTAACGCTTCTAAAAATAGGGATCAATTCAAGTATCAATTGGATGCTTGTGGATCAGATATAGTAGTACTTCATGAAACCAAAACCTTTGAATATATTTCTAAAAATTGGCATAAATGGAAATTTATTCATTCACCTGCTCAAGGGGCTTTAGGGGGCTTAATAACTTTATGGAATCCAAAGTTAGTGAATATAGAAAATATTACTTATGATAATAAATGGAAATTAATGACAATTACTCATTATGAATTAAGCTTTTGGTTTATAAATGTCTATGGCCCAAATACTACTATTGGGAAGAAGCTATTGTGGGGTAGATTTAACCAAATTTTGGATTAGTTTGTGTTGGTGTTTTTAATAAACCAAGTTGATCTCATCAACTACCTATAAATTTTCTTAATTCAATAGTCAGTTACCAGGAGGGATTGGCCAACTTAACAGGTGAAAGTCTGCAAGACTTTCCCTCTACACATTGGGCTCTACAAAACCCAAGAGGGTAAGCCCAAATAATGTTCTCAAGCTCTCTTGTGCCATTTCACCTATGAACATTGCAGAAAATAGATATGCTCTACACACAATTGCTTGACAATTCAAAGAATGTAAAGATTTGGCAATATCTTCACACATTAATCATTTCATAAGCAACAGAGAATGGTAAACTTCAACTCAACATACATTTCAACGAAAAATTAAAGATTCATTGATTTTGAATGTAGTGTTTGTGAAAGATCATGAACATGCAATATAAGTATAGATCCTAGACCAGTTCCTTAACCTAGGGTATGGAGTCAAATTTAGCAAAAAACCATGATGAATTACATCTTAAAACCTAGCATCACAGAGCTTTTGGGTATGTGCAGGATCATCATGGAAAAAATAGGCCCTTAAGTAGCGATGCAAATTCAGAAAAATCAGAGTTAGGCAACTTGACGTAAAAATTTGAATAAGTCATCTATATTATTTCAAAAATATGTAAGAATAGAATCTGTAGAAAATTGAATGTAGTTTCTAAACTACTAGGTTTATTTGAAAAAAAAATATATTTGGTGAAAATTTGAAATTTCAATGCAGTAGCACTTAAATTTTAGGGAAAAAATAAGAAGTAGGTGTCTGTTTGACCACCCTAATCACAATAAAATGATAATATTTTTTTATAATATTTTAGATATAAGTAGAGGACTCATGTCCCGATGTGATGCATATTTTTTTGTAATTTTTTTCCAAGTAAATAATTAATTATGATTTTTTTATTACAACTTTTAAAAAATATAAAAAACTTGTATGTCTGACCACCTTAACTTGGTCAAAACTTCATGAAATTCATTTTTTTTTTAATCCTATAGTATGTGAAGCATAGAATGTGATGCATGTTTTGGATTCAAAAAATGTGATACCATTTGAAAGCTATACATTTTTTTCAATCAACCTATCAATCAGGACTTTAGTTGTAATTCAAATAGAAAATGAATAATAATTATTTATTAAATTCAAAACTTAAAGCATAATTTATATTGGTGGAAATCTGAGAATCTCCTTTAAAAACCCTTTTTGTTTCATCAATTTTCGGTAAAAATCATCAACCACATACCCATCATATCGCCACTTTTTGGCCCATCATGATCCTGCACATACCCTTTTACAACACTACATTACAATATCATACTCAATTATTCTAAACCAAAACTCATTATCATATCCTTTTAATCTAAATATATAAAACTATGATTCTATCAAAGTGATTTAACTAGTTCATTGAATTAGAACAAAGATAAAACCATATATTCATTGGAACATAATGAAGATCGTTGAAAATACCTTTGATCATTTTCATTGATAATTCATATAAAAAAGCACAAGGAGAGAATTGGCCAGCTCGAGAATTATGTCATTCTTGTATTCAAATGCTAGTACTATTATACAATATTAAACTTGTAGAAAATAAAGACTCAAAATCCTAGATACAAACTCAACTTCTATTCTTTGTACCGTCTATTACAAAATTTCCTTTTGAGATCAATCAACAATCTTTTCAATGGCCTTGAATTCCCTTTTATAAAAACAAGGGATAAAAGAAAGCTTTGGGCCAATTGACACTTGTCATATATTCATTTGACAATCATAATTGCATTTCAAAATACTGTTATATTTCATTCCATGGAGGGAATATCCATATGAGACAAAAACCATTTTCATTCATTGGTGAAAATATTACCGCCTTTCAAAAGGAACTTTTGTTGAAGAAGAATCTTATTCCACAAGCACACATTCATTTCACGTGCTTTCAAAAACGTTGGACATAAAGCATAAAAACAAGAGAAGAAATTAAGGCAGCTTCTACATCGGTATTGTATGCCAGCAACTTTCAAACCTGGAGACAATTTAAGAATTATTTATCTAAGGCTTAATATGTAAATTTTCCAAGCCATGTATTGTAATCCTCCTCAGTGGGCCAATCAGTATCCAGTAATCTCTACATTTTGGAATTATGTAGATTGTACCTAGCATCAATTAGTATCCTGGCCTCTTTAACAAATGTAAGAGCTGAGGATATTAGCTCAACACCCAAGACCACTTGCAAAAACAATGGAAACCTTCCACAAGAGAGTATGCAAGAAACTAAGCTTGCTTGATATTAAGACCTATTAAATGATGAGGTATGAAGTATATTACAAATATGTACAATGACCTTCCTTATATAGGCAAGGTTGAAATGTAGTAATGAACATGAGACAACCAACAAACTAATCACCTAGGAAATGATGCATTAGCTAGATAAGATAAGTTCTAGACAAGCCAACTAAGACTTCTAGAAAGAATTTTATGTCTTAATTAAATAATTAATTACACCAACACCCCCCATAAGTGCAACTTAGGGAGAAGATTATTATGCAAATGATGCAAAGATGGGTCTCGGCTACTAGGCCATGTTAGGTACCCATGAGAAAAGGAGAAAACCCAGTGGGACAAAAATCCTCTCCAAAAGAGAGAAAAGAAACAAAAGACAAATTATGCGAGGAAGGATGGAGGACTCCATGATACCCCCCAAGTACACCATCTATCACATATATATATATTACAAAATCCCCCCCCCCATAGGAAGGAATGAAAGAGACTACATAGCCCCCCATAATGAAGTAACTCCAAAACCACTGAAGAATGTTTGAAGAAAAAAGAGAATCAAATGCCTACAAACAATGTATCTCCCCTTGGGAAGAAAAATATCCAATGGCCGATGCTGAAGAAACCTCATCTTCATGAAGAAGCAAGAGGGAAGCAGTCTGAAGCATGAAATCTCTGAAGATGTGTCAAGAGCCTCTGAAGATTCCTCAAGAAAATCAGGTGTTACCCCAATCAAGGAGGAAGACAAAGAATATGACGACTCCAGAGAAACCTCCAAAGATGAATGATCAAGCAGGAGAGAAACCCCCTCAAATGTGTCCTCCAAATTTGAAATGTGAGACTCCACAAACAAGGATGCAATATTTGATAGATAGGAATCCCAATCAGGAAGACAATTAGATACTTTGTGTAATGGATCACTAGACATGCTCAATGAATCACCACCATGAGATGAATGGTCTTGCGGAACATGAATGATAGGAGTCTTAATCAATGATTCTGCACAATGAATCACTGAAAGTGAAGCTACATCAACTGTCTCTGAAGGAGAAGGAGCCTATGAAGAAACCTTTCCAACCTCTTTGGAAGATTCAAAGCACTCTAAACAATCAAACTCCTACATAGTATGATCATCATAGTGTATCATGTCTAAAGAATGAAGGGGCATCTGACATTCTGAAACCTAATCATCAGGGAATGGTGGAGTATTAGAATCTCCATATATCTCCCAAAGCTTAGTCCAAAGAGTATGAGGACAATCATGATGATCAATACCTTTCAAAATATCATCATCAACATGCATTGCAATGAACCCTAAAACATTATAGCTGTTGCGAATCCAAGAAATTTTTTGAATACCTTGACTTGGATGGGGAACAATACCATAAAAATGTGGCAAAAATTCAAGAGATTGGAGATGATTTATGATTCCATCTCTCCATTGTTTATAGTTTCCCTTTCGCAACGTAATCAGAGAAGGATAATATGCAAACCCCATAATGAACTATGAAAGATCTCCAAGATTACAAAGACAATATCCTTCAATATGAATTAGAAACTCCCAAATATGATAAATACTGCAAATGAAGTATTCCCAAACTGATAGAACCTCTCTAGGAGTCAGGATGTCCAAGTAATTAGTCAAAATGCCAAATGTGCAAAATATTGAATAAATAATACCTAGTGTTGAATCTAGAAAATGTGCATGGACACAATGAAAGAGCTCTTGAATAGCTTCCAAACGCAACTTGAATCACCAAAATCAGAGAAACTGGTTGAAAGTTATGAACTTGGAGGTCGAAATGGGAGATCTGACTTCAAATGGCTATGATTTGTACCTACAACAAAAGTTGGCCAACAAGAAAGGCCTACACCACTACGAAGTACATGGAACCAGTTGTATTGATGCAAATTAGGTACATTGAAGGCTAAATAGGGTCAAATTTCTAGCCCCCGATAGCTTAGCACTCGGTTCTCCATGTGACCGTAGCACAAATGGGTGGAGAAAAAGAGGCCCGCCGCTAGTGGCGGTGGGGCTGAGCATTGGTGGCGAGGGTGGTGGCATCGCTCCGCTTGGCACCACCCACCAAGATATGGCGCTCGGTTCTTAAGAAAATAACCATGGGCTCAAGTATAAGGGCTCGACACTGGGCATAAAAGACAGTCAGTGGCCGGAAGGATTAAGTCAATAGTAGAATGGCCCAGAAAAAAGAATCGTCGATGGGGAAAAAACAAATGGCCAGAGATGCAGAGAATGAAGACCGACGATGGAGGGATAAACAGCGGTGGTCAGGGTTGAGATGACTGACACAAACAATTAATGTTGATTGTAGACCTGGTACGAAGGTACCAATAAAGCTTCCTGCAGAAAATCTTTGTCTACAAAATATTCAAAAGACCCCCAAAATATTTATTTTTTTTAATCCCCGGGTAAGTGCACCAAGATGGTCGCACTTTTGTGGCCAAAAAAGAAAAAAAAAGCTCAAAACGCGTTCGCGTTTTGAGCTTTTAAAAGAAAAAAAAAAGCAAACTCAAAATCATTTCTCATTTCCTTTTTGCTGTGTTTTAGCTCCGCCCGCAGCTAAAAACCCTGTCATACGCGCTCGCATTTTTTGAGAGGTCAAAATACATCAAGAGCAATTGGATTTCTTCATAAATATGGTGCCACGACGACGAAAAGATGCAAGAGGTAAGTATTGTTTGGTATTTGTTTTGAATTTGTTAGTTTTAAATTGATTTTGTTTGTTTTAGTTTAGAAATGAATGTTTTTTTTTTAATTTGTAGGAAATTGTCAACAAGAGGAGGAAAATCCTCAACCAAATCAACCTCAACCAAATCAACCTCAACCACAAAATAAACCTCCCCCACCATTCTCTCAATACCCTCCTGGCACTCAAGAAAATTTTAGGAGTGAAATTGAAAACAATAGAAAAGAAGTTGAGGATCTTATTAGTAGGTTGAGTGATCAAAATTCTTCAACCACAGAAAGGATACATCTAGCAGATTCATTGAAGGATTTGTTAAAAAATGTGGATGCAATTACCCAACAAATATCTGGATGGAAAATAGGAGGCAAACATCGAGGGCATATTATGCAGATAAATTATCATATAAACAAGTTAAAGATTTAAAGATTACTAAAGGCGATTTGTGCTCTCTATTCACTGACCCTAGAACAAATCAAAATCTCACCCTCAATGCAAAGAGGTTTCCTATCCATTGGTGCCACCACCTAGAGATTAGGAACCGTTTTTATGACAGATGGTATATAGTCTTTGATTACCCACCGTGCAATAACTGTGAAGTCCCCCAATATTTTCTTAGAAAATTATACTGAGTTTGTATTGAACCAAATCCTGAATTATTTTGATATGAAGGTTTAGAGGTGGGGGAGTCGTACCGAGGATAGGGGGGTCACGATGGATAGGCCTCCGGTGCACAACGGGATCCTACA
>VDFB02200719.1:0-11959 GCA_007258455.2 Sequoia sempervirens | reverse complement strand
AAGACCACTAGTTTCTATCAGTTTAGGATGCACTAATGTTAAAGTTGGCTTGGAATAATCTTTTGTAAGAGTTTTGATATTAAGTGAATACTTTCTTGTTTCTTTCAAGGGACAATAACCAAGACCACTAGTTTCTCATGTTTTAGGCTCTATAGGGACACACATAGCTTGTTCTCTAGCACCACATCCTTTTCCACTATAACCAAGTTGTCTCATAAGTTCATAACCTTTATCATACATATTTTTCATTTCTTTTGATTTTGGTGGTTGTTTGTAATCAACTTCATCCAAGTTTTCTTTGTAATTTGTTTCTTCATCTAAAGTGGTTGAAGTGGATGCGTTTAAATCTTGTGTTAATTACTACTTTTTCGTTTCCATTTTTAGACCCCTTTGTTATGATATTGTATTTTCCTATGAACGTAGGTGTAAAATCTTAGGAACCCTAATCATCTTCCAATAACCTCGTGAATTCCTCAATATTATTTTATTTTTCTTTATCTTTTGTGGGTTCCACTTGTGTAGTTGGTGTCAATGTTTTCAAAGAGCATTCCTTGTCTTTCTCAAGTTGTAAAACACTATAAGATTCAAGATAAAATTCAATTTTGTACACTTTGTTGTTGTAGACATACTTCATGATACGATGAAGAGTAGAAGGCACTTCATTCATTGCATGAATCCATTTTCTACCTAAAAGAAGATTATATGAAAGATCATGAGGCATAACATGGAATGAGGTTTGTAATGTGGCCTTCTTGACTGTAATAGGTAATGTGATCACACCAAGCGGTCATTTTCCCACGTTATCAAACACACTAATATATTAAGAGGCAGGTTGTTTTTGGAAAGTTTCTACTTTAGTCGTGTCCAAAAGGTTTATGCTTCACATATTAAGGGTGGAACCATTGTCAACTATGGTCCTCTTTATTCCAATCTAAATATGTATAGCTATTATCATGAAAGCTTCATTTTGGTTTTGTGCTTCTAACAAAGGTAACTCAGCTTGATGGAAAGTAATATCTAATTTGTTTGGTGTTGAAGCTTGAATTTAGGTTGCTACTTTATTTTATTACACGTTAAGCAGTGTAGGAACTTTTTGTAACCTAGAAATTTGAATCATGTTATGATAATGAGGCCCAGAGGCTTGAATAAGATCCCATAAGGATATCTTTGCAGGAGTATTCTTTAGTTGTTGAACAAGATTATACTCCTTTTTATTATGTAAAGGAAAATGAGGAGGACCAGGAAATATAGGGTTAGGAAATGGGAGGGATGTTGAAGGTGTTTTTCTTGGTTATAGATTGTTTCTAGTGTTATATGTATGAGCAATGGTATTATAGTTCAATTGTTGCAAAACATTATTCTTAGGTGGTTTGAGGATGAGGATGGGTTTGGTTTGAGTTTGAGGTTTGTTTGAAGGCAGGTAAAGGATGAGTTGAGGTTGAATAATATTAAATTATCTTAGTGAAGGAGATTTTAATTTCACTTCATCATCTTCATCTAAGGAAGACTCATTACTAGTGTTTGAAAGACGTGTCAATTTGCTCATTTTCTTCCATCATAATATCTTCCCTAGTAGGAGAGTTTTTAGGAGAGCTACAAACTAGATGTTCATGACTTTCAAAGGTTGGTTCTTTCAAAATGAATTCATCACAAGTAAGGGAGCTATCAATTGTTGGATTGTGGGTATGTGTAGGGTCATCATGGAAAAAACAAGCCCTTAAGTGGCAAAAAATTTAGAAAAATCAGAGTTAGACAACTTGACGTAAAATTTCAATAAGTTATCTATATATTATTTAAAAAATATGTAAGAATAGAATATGTAGAAAAATTGAATGTAGTTTCTGAAACTACTAGGTTTATTTAAAAATTTATTTAGCAAAAATTTGAAATTCAATGCAATAGTACTTGGTAAATTTCGTGGAAAAATAAGAAGTAGGTGTTCACTGACTACTCCTAACCACACAAATGATAATATTTTTATAATATTTTTAGATATAAGTAGAGGGACTACGCCTCGATGTGATGCATATTTGTTTGTAATTTTTTTAAAGTAAATAATTAATGGCTAATTTTTTTATTTCGTTTTTAATCCTCTATAGTATGCAAAGTATAGTACTTTATCACTACGTTTGGATTAAAAATTTGATATTGTTTGAAAGCTATAGATGTTTCTTCAATCAGCCTATCAATGTGACTTTAATTGTATTTTAAATAGAAAAAAATGAATAATAATTATTTATTAAATTAAAGTAAAGCATAATTTATATTGGTGGAAAGTTGAGAATCTCCTTTAAAAACCCTTTTCATTTCATCAATTTTGGGTAAAAATAAAAAGTTGCCAGCCACATACCCTACACATACTCGTCATATCGCCACTTTTTGGCCCATCATGATCCTGTACATACCCTTGTCTTGCTTATCAATGATGGTATCCTCTTGATCAATGATTTTTTCCTTAGTAGGGGAAGAGAAACAAGTACAATTCTGATGAAACTCAATAATTGGATCTTCTAACATCACAATATCTTCATCACGAAAATGAGAGATATTATGGGAAGACCAAATTTGATTGTCATGATTGTCCATTGTGTTCTCTTTCACTAAAGCATTCTCATATGGGGGATATGAAATTTTTCTTAGCATTCTTAGAAAGGTAAGATACTAACATTGTTTGATCAAAAATGAAAAGTTCTTCTAACCATCTTATGTAATGCTTCAAGAATGTAAACAATGTATATCCAAAGATGACAAGTACTTTTATCCAATTTATGCAAATCTTTAAGAATACAAATAATGTATATCCAAAGATGAAAAGCACCTTTAGGAAAATTATGCAATGCTTCATGAATGTAAACATTATGCAAAGTTTTAGAAATGTAAACAATTTCAAATCTGATGATGATTTTGGAATGATTCAAAAATTACTACACTAAATGGATGTTTTTTACCTAGATGCATAAAACATAAGTTCCTAAAACTTTCCAAACTGATACTACAGGTTATCAGCAAGTTGAGGAGGTACAAAAAATCACCAAAAAAATCAAAAAAAATAGTTTTAGTAGGCCTCCAAGGAATCATTTTCCTAGTTGGGCGTATGAGTCCCATTTAGGGTTTTTAATAGGTTCAAATATTGAAAAATAGACAACAGAAAATGCCCAAAAATTAGGTGAAAATACTTGTACCAGGACTAAATTTCCCATATGGGTGAATGAGTCATGATTAGGGTTTTTAAACTTGAATAAGAAAATTTTGAGTTCATTTTAGGGTTTCTAAGTTGTATGTTGTCTTGACTATGTACAGTTATAGATTGTCAATAAAATTAAATGACTCAAGATGCAAAAATGCAAACTGTATACAATTTTCCCTAATGTAATGATTAGAATCACTAAATCTAAATTAACTAATGCAAGATCTAATGCAAAGTTAATGAAAGCTAAATATAGGACTTTAATGCACTCCAAATAAAAAATAAAGGGTTCAAAGGTTGAGTTCACCAAAATGAAAACAAGGAAATAGGGCTCCACCTTTTGGGAGATGGAACTAGGGGACCTATTTCACTCTTAGTTCATTAGGAAACCCTGGAGATCCCTCAACCAAGTGACTCAATTGAGGGAAGGACTACTAGGAGGGTTTCCTTAGGTGTGGCTAACGAAGGGGTTCACCATTAAGAAAATGTTTAGAAAGAAACTGATGAATGTAATATGAAAATATAGCTATATGACATAGAAAATGGAATTTGAAAGAATGTAATTAGGCTGGTAAACAAAATAAAATGGAAAGTAACTAGAGAAATGAAGATGACTAAGCAATGCCTAAAAACCCTAAAAATTATTGCTTTTGAGGTGCAATAGAACTCATACGCCAAACTAGGTGATTTAGTACCATTATAGGGTTTCTACGTAGAATCAAGAATCTCTCAATCACTAATCTAGATCTTCTAAAATTGCTAAAATGGATGTACTGGGACTCATGTGCCTAGACTATTACAAAGTTTCCCATATTGTCGCGAAGTGTCCCAGGATCAGAATTCTAAAGAAAAACTTTGGGAGCCTCTAAAGATGGATTAGATAAGTATTTTCCCACTAGATTCATGTAGATAGGTTGGATATCTTGCTCTAGATCTAAGTTTCCATGAGCCTTGACAACTTTTAATGATAACTTTTGCAACATTTGTGACTTTGACATTTTGGTACTTTTGAAGTCTTCAAATCCACTTTTTCTCGAACCTATAAACCTGCAATCACACAAAGAGAGAAAAATTGTTGTTTTGTTAGGGAATGGGGGTTTTCCTTAGTCAAACCCCGTTTTGGTAATCTAACCTTAATGAGAAATGAAGCATGAATGAAATGAGACATGAAACATAAGATGAAATAATAGAACCTTGTTTCAAACCTTGTAGATCTGCAAACAAGCATGAAGTGGCCTCAATGGAAGTACGTCTTGATCATGATTCTTGATAAAAGATAATGCCTTTGAATACTTGAATTGATCTTGAACAATACATCGCAACATTAGCTCAAAACCACATGCATGATACATCAATCCCTTGACATGATAATGGATCTTGATTGCTACAATTATCTTCTTCAAATATATCCTTTGAATGCACTTGAATGCTCTTGATCATAAAATATTCTATAGGAATGCTTCATAGGATTTCTTATGTGAAATAATGGTTTGAAACCTTATTCATATAGGCATTCCATCTAATTTATCATTTATTAGATCCCAAACGCTAACATTCACAAAAATTGAGTTACAAACCTAGATTTACCACTCAAAACCCTAAAAATACCCTAAATGGGACTCATACGCCCAAGGTGGCATATTGATGAGGGACACTCAGCCCAAAACCCATAGAAATCACAACAATAGATACAAACACAAAAAATGTGAGACAAAAAAATGACTCACTTTCAATTATTTTCATAAAATGAAATTACAGATTCAAAGCTTACATGCTACAGCCTCATGGGCTCAATTCATTACAACAATATCAACTCTAGAAAGAAAATATGTTATTTGGAGCCACAATCTACACTATCAGGGCCACCTCCTACAACCCCCCACTTAACCCTTTCTATTTTCCCCAATAAATTCCCTAGAATATTCTAGAAAGTTAAAATTTCTCCCTTTTTTTTTGGTGCCAAAAGTCCCATCTTTTAATTTCTGGCCTAGGAAGAATTTTTTATGAAATTCACTTTTTAGAGGACCAACTTTGTCGGGCCATAACTTTTGATCAAGGTGCCCGATTGGATATTATTGCATATCGCTCAAAAGCTCAACAAGCTCTATAATGAAAAAAATACATCATAGGTTGGTTTTGGCCACCTGCTTGAGATATTTTCTTAGGGCCTCTAAAGTTTTACATCTGAATTTGTGCCACATTGGAGAAATTTCAGACAAAAACTTTAATTTCTCCCAAAACCGCAATGTATTGAGGTGATTCTTTCTCACGACCAAAAAAAATTTTTTAGCTCGATCCTTTGGGGTAAATTCTTATGTCCATATGAGCCTTATTTAGGCCAACTTTAATTAAAAACCAGTAAGTGCCCATTTTTTGCTATTTTGATGGCTTGATTCTATGTTCCTTAAGTGCCATCATGGGACTCAAAACAACTAAAGAAAATAAAGCAAATTTTTTTTTGGGTGATGCAAGATTTCCCTACATCGTTGGATGCTCCTACATAACATATGGGTCCCTCCTAGAGGGACTCATATGCCCAAGGTGGTGTATGAGTACCACCCTAGATTTTTGAGGTGAGAGAATGCTAGGGTGTTAGAATATTGAATGCATTTATTGAATTTGTCAGGATTTTGGTTGAAATAAGCCTTGGGATGTGTAATAAAGGGTCTTAAGGTCCTATTAATGATGATTTGAAGGTCATAAATGCAAGAGGACCCAAAACTTAGTGTGAAGGTGTAAATAAGTACACTTTACAACACTAAATTAAGGAAAAATTAGGTCTACTTAGTTAAAAAGGGCCCTAAACTTAATGTGAATGTGTAAACACATTACAACACTAAATCAAGACAATATTAGGCTTAGTTTCCTATTAATTATTCCCAAATAAAGTGTGAAAAAGGGTTAGTTTTTTCTACACTATAGTATATAGAGAAACCTTTTCTAACTATATAAATATCCTTCATTCAAATGGTATTGGATTCCGTTTTGTACAAGTACTACAATAATTTCAACTAAAGAATTAAACTGTACCTTAAATGGTAGTGAGGAATCAATAATAGAAAGCATTGAACTTGAACTCGTTACCTCTTTGATTTTATCAAATGTTTCTTTTTCCTAATTTGTTCTTGTTAGTGTGAGTAGGGTCATTATCCATCTAGATATTTTATCACCTTTTCTAGGTTGACCTATTCACACTTATCTTAAGTTTAATTAGAATTTTTCCTCTCATTTGTATGACCTCATGTTAAATTTACATATTTCCTCACACTTTACTCATACCAGCTAACAAGTGTAGCAAATTTAGAGGGGTAGTTAGGAATTTATTTCTACCTTCTTATTTTCTATTTTGTTGCTTTATATTCAAGACTCTCATTATACATTTTACACACTTTTTGATTATTTGATAGATATAAATATTTATGTTTATTTCATTTGTTGAGGTTTATCTTGAATTTACATTCATATCTGTGTTTCTCGAAAATAGTATTAGAGCCATGAATTGTAAGTTCCCTCCCACATTTTGGTGAATCTAGTACTTAGCCTTATCAATAGAGAATCATACATCCAAATAGAAATTGGTATTGAGCCTATAAAGTCTATGAAACAAATAATAGATTTTTTTTATTGAAATTAGATGTTTTTTTATGGCACAAAGATGTCCACATTGTTAGAGTAAAGTAAGAAAATAACCTGATTAAATAATTAATTATTATTTAATACACTCCCATTTTTACTTTATCACACTCAACATAAAATTATGAAGTTATTTTCTATTTTTAGTTCATGTGTTTTTGTCTCATAACATAGGATGAGAACACTTTTCATGATCTTATTTAATACTCATATAGGGTTTCATCTATACTAGATTTTTTCTTCCTTTCTTTCCTAATGATTCATCACTACAAGTATCCAATTATGCTTTAAATATAAAAAGTTAATCAATTATTTTTGGATCAATTAAGTTTTAAATGTTACATAGAAAAATTATTCCTTTTTCTCTCCATTTTGATAGGTTATTTTGTTGTAGGTATTTTTTAGGAGTTGTGGGTTATAGTAATAAAATCCAACATGGTATCAAATTAAAAAATCTATGAGTTTCAATCCCTTTTCATGGAGATTGATCTATGAGGAAAAAATTGTTGCATCATGTAGAAAAATAGGCATCATTATTGCACCCATAAGGATAAAAAATATTAAGAACAACTATCCAATCATAAAAATACAAGCAAGAGAAAAAAAATCTTAGAGTCTTCAAAATATGTGTGCGAAATTATATACAATCATAAGGATATATATGGTTGTATAATTGCAGGCCGCCATATAAAGGCTACCATTAATGATGCTCACCCGCATCACTAGTATGAGGGTTTTTAAAAAACTATTGTTTTTTTTTTTTTAAATTAAAAATGAAAGGAGGTGAATTTTTTTATAGGGTATGCAAAGTACCATGTGATAGGTGTCAACATGTTCTCACTCATTTTTTATACCTCATGTGGTCATTGGTAGCCATTACTACTAGAAAACAAAATCAAAGGAAGAGAAATTTATTTTGTACCAATGACACCTTACATTTGTTGGTAGCAATAGAAAATCTAGGAAAATAATATTATAATATTCCCCATCAAACCATATTTGAGAATAATAGTGGTTTTTTACCACAACGAGTGGTTTATTGGGTTTCTATGGTTTCCTAACACCTCTAACCAGTTTAGGTAGTCAATAGTTGTTTATGATGGAGGAATAATACAATTCCTAAAATATATTCTACATATTGGCATCATCATGATGCCACACTGACATTAGTTCAATACCTTGACTAACATCAAACTCTAGTTTTTATGCCTAAAGGAGCTATTTTATTTCACTTTGGTAGAACTTGGGCATACTATGTCAAAAATTAGCAAACGAGATATCATTAGAAAATTTATTTTACATACTTTTAAATAGTGCAAGTCTCATCATTAATTTTTTATTGCTATAGTTTATTTCCTTTTGAAGTTAGAAAATCATTTTTGTCTTTCAAGATTATAAATTTTTTCATGTATATTTGATTTTCACAATTCTTATGACATTGTAAAGGTATTTTTATAGTTCTTTAGATCTATCCATGCACTTTTTCTAGAATGTGTTTTAGGTTTTTTATTTAGTTTGACATTATTTCACATTCTAGTCAATTAATTGAACATGTTGGAACTTGGGAATGTTGTATTTGCATGAGATGACTTCATTTGATATTCTTTATATGAATTGAGCTTATTTATCATCATCTTAGAATGTATAATGGATTTTTCTATTCATCCTTCTATGGTAATCCTGCAAAAGTAATAATGAATCTTGAAAAATGACATCATGACACATCTCAAGTGGCTTAATATTTTTACTTATTCTTACGGACTCATAATTAAGCTAGAAAAACAAGGGAGTAGATCAACTTGGGGTAATATTATTGTTCATGTTGTAGGATTTATGTTTTCTAGCATTGATCATGACACTAAATGTGTTGTATCTGAAATTGATTGTCCCCGCATTGTGCACTAGACTTTTGAATATACATGAAGACCTTCATATCTCTTCATTCCCAAAGGATATTAAAGTATATTTTCTCATTTCCCTTGATGATATAGGTAACATATCCTTTGATTATGATCTTTTAAGACATCTTTAGTATATTATAGGTCTTATATATTTAGAGCATTTTAATAATTTTCTTCTTTATTCCACTCATATCAAGACCCAATATATATTTTATATTCTTCATGATTAGATTAGTATCACCATATTAATGGCCCTTATTAATTCATTGTAATAGTACATTCATCATATTTGAGATATAGCTCCTTATGATTCATATATATTGGATATATCCTCCTTGTTTATAAAATCTATTATTATAGATGTGGAAGATTACTTTGATTATATACAAATCCTCTTCAATGATAGCCCCATCATCACTATTGTCCCATCATAAATACCATTACATCTTGTTCTACATCAATGTTTATATAATTTTAAATTAGCATCACTTTATTATATCATGTGGATATTTGAGTAGTTTTTAGAGACACACATTTTGGATTTGGATTCCATATTAATCTAGCTATGGGAATAGATTCTAGAATAATTAGTTGATCTATTCATTTTTAAGGGGAGAAATATTGTTTACAAGAATTGGATCATGTTTTCTCTATAGGATTTGATTATAAGGACAAGATCAACTTCTTTATGGTTGGATTCATATTATCATTTTCTCTCTCCTATTGAGGTAAAATTTTATACTTATGTCATAGAAGTAGCCCTTATGGGTTCATATTGAGTCCTTTCTTTCTTCCACTAGTACACATTTATTGTTTTTTGTCTCAATTGGATTTTTTTTCCCCCGCGGTGTTTTTTAATTTTCTAGCTATGAGATATTTATTTATATTGCACACCCCAAAGGACAACATAATGTTGCACTAATTTTTTTTTTTGAAAGCAAAACATTGTGTAAGATAAGCTTGTACATTTATTACATGAAAGAAATTATACATTTACTAATTCATCCATGTCCTCTTAAAGTACACACGGGCATTACATTATACATGTAGACCCTCGCTTTCAAGCCTTGTACCTAGGACCCATCCATGCATCCATCCTTATATTGATCATTATATTTCTATCTTCTCCACCAAGTTTTACTTAAGGGAAATTTTAAGAGTAAAATAATAAAATCACCTTGTTAAGTAATTAATAATTATTTAATTAGGTCTCCTATTTACTTTATTACATTTTAAGGTAAACTTAAGAAGTAAATTTATATTTTTAGGCCGCATTATTTTTTGGCTCATAGCATAGAATGAGGACACTTTTGTGATGTAATTTAATCATCACCTAGGGTTTTACTTAGGGTTATTTTTTATTTTTATTTTACAAGTACTCATCATTTTAAGCATCTACTTATCCATTCAATACTAAATATGAATTATATTATTCTTTAGATCAATTTAATTCTTAAATTTTCATAGAAAAATAAATTGCTTGCTCTCTTCATGTGATAGGTATGTTAGTTCCAAATGATTTTTTGGAATCTAATGTGTTAAAAAAAAAATCCAACACTCACTAGGCCTCCAATATATCTACACTTAAGTAATGACCTCATATAGATATCATTAAGGCTCCTCTAGATCACTTTCTCCACAAATCTCATTCAAACACAAGACATAAATTTTTGACTCATCCTCTACATTTTATTCACTAAGGATAACATTTTCTACTCTCTATTTTCCCATCTAGGCCTAATTTTAGCATGTTAAATGACTTGTAACCAAAATAGATAGTACTTCCTAGGTGCAACAATTACTTTTCCTATCTCCTCTATTGGTTATGAACCCTCTATGTGTGTCCTACCCATTACAAAATTTCAAAACATATTGCACACCCTAGTGTAGCATTCACACAATTGGCAGGTTACAAATGAACAATTGTAATAGATAACAATTCTAACAAATGATTGGTATAATCTCATGCCTTCACCCATTATCACAACCTCTCCAATTTTATAATTGAGCCACCTCACAGGTAGTTCCCACAACTCTTGTGGCCTCTAAGCCACACATAATTCCCTAACTACAAGAACCTACTATTTTTATGCCATATTTATGTTTAAAATTTAAAGATAGTAGTTAAACTTTTTTATAAAATCAAATGTTTTAATGTTTTGTGTTAACAATAGTATCTTACCACTAGTATTATAATTGCATTTATTTCTTTAAAATGATTAATATAACCTATATTGTCCTAAAATTCAACTACTAGTGGTTTGTTAACCACTAGAATTTTATGATACCTACCAAACCCTCCAAAGTGTACAAAAGGGGATGTATTTTAATTTTTTCATATTTTTTTATCTAGGTGTATTATGGACAAATTTTCAACCAAAAGCTAATTCTATCACCAACATAGTGGTTAAATTATTTTTTCCAAATTGTACCATTTTAACTAACTTTTAGACCTTATAAGTCAAGATTTTCATAATTTTCAACAAGGAAAAACTTTCACCTCAATTATTTTTTTTTTAAATTTTAAATTTATCATAATTTTATAAGTATCACAAAATTTTAATTAAATTCAAGATTTTGATAGCCACATTTTCTTAAAAATTATAAATGTATATATGAGTTATAAATGCATGATTTTGAGATCTAATTTTGAAAAAAATGTAATATTTTCTCATAATTTTTTAGGGGAACCCTTATTTTAGTTATAGGTGTGAACACAAGGAAATAGGGTGCTCCACCTTTTAGGAGATGGAACACACAAGGGGGGTTCTCCTATTTCACTCTTGGTTCATTAAAGGAAACCCTAGAGTTCCCTCAACCAAGTGACTCAATGGAGGGAAGGACTACAAGGGGCTTACTTAGGTGTTATTAAGGAGGGCTTCACCACTAAGAAAATGCTCAGAAAGAAAGAAAGAAAAGAAATTTGCAAATCTAATTATATGACCTAGAAAATGAAACTTGAAATTAGAATAATAAACTAAGAATGAACATAGAAGAACCTATAAGATTGGAGATGTCAAAAACAAGGTATGAAATCCCAAAGTTATGAATTTTGATGTGAATTAGGACTCATGCACTAGACTAAGCTATTTAGTCCTAATTTAGGGTTTCAAACTGAATATGGAATCTACAACTGATGAACCGGGATCTACAAAAAATTGCTAAAAAGTGGTATACTAGGACTCATATTCCCAAGGTGGAGATTTAGTCCTTGTATTAGGGTTTGGCTAAAACTTTG
>VDFB02200718.1:0-15295 GCA_007258455.2 Sequoia sempervirens | reverse complement strand
ATTGTAAAATATCTGTGAGAATAGAGTACCTAAGGCATTGTAATGAGATTTACTTGTAATGACATTTACTGAAATAATGAAATTTGGTGTAGGGGCACCAAGGTTATTGAGAAAATTTGGTTCACAAAAATCTTTTAAGTTAGTTTTGTGTTTTGAGTTTTATCAATTAAATAAGGTCATAACACATCCACAATTGATTTATAATGTAATAAGTCATGTTAGTTACAAAAAGAACAGTTAGGCATGATTGGAAAAATGTAGAATCATTTGTAAAGGCTATTTAAAGCCTCTTGAAGGCTATTTAAGTCAATATTTGAATTTTTAGCCTTTTGAAGGAAAATCTTTGAATATGGTTATAAATGCACTATTAGTGAGATTGAGATTGTTAACCTTCATAGAGTAGCAGTATTTATGTTGATGAAATTTCCTTTAGATGCAAGGATTCAAAGCACATCAATCATGTGGTACAAATGATTAAATCCCAGAGATGATATGTAGCAATGAAAGAGTCTGAAAAGGAAGAGAGAGCTACACTAGTGACTCGGGAGAAACTTTAGTGATGCAGAGTCAAGGTGGAGAGGACTCAAACAAATCAGATTTTAGTAAATCAACAACCTTTGTTATTTCATTTGGCCATCTTGGAACAACTACCAACAAAAAGGCTTCAAAACTCAACAATTTGGCTTAAATTTTAGAGAATTCCTCTCAAGGACCATCTCATCATCAATATAGCATCTCCTCAAACCCCCAACACCATTCCCAAGCCAGACATACAAGGTTTCTTTGCAATTAATTGGAGATCCTTCAAATTTCGCTAGAAAAAGGCTACAAAATTAGCCCTGTTTTACAAACAAAATTCTCTTTAAACTTCTTCTAACCCCACAAACTCTTGGAAAGTCATCAAATAGGTCACAAAACTCCCAATTACATAGGTTTTAGAAAAGCACTCAACCTCTAAGCCATAATTGATTAAAACCCTCAATTTTCTAACAAATAAGTAGGGTTTTTAGCATCTCACAACTCCAAGGCCTTCCAAACCTCACCAAAGCATCAAACAAGTTTTTTAAGGGTCTGAACACACATAATAAACCTTCACCTAGCCTTTATACTCAATAGATCTCAAGAACATCACTTTGGTTCCTCCATTTCAAGCCAAAATCTCACATTCTCAACCGAAAACAACATCACCAGCCCTATAAATTCCTTACCATTATTAAAAGTGTTAATGAAACTTGAAAAAAACACATCGTAAACCTTTCCTCTAGTCACAATTCACCATAGTAGGAGGAAGGGCTCCATCACAAAAATTATAGTAAACTTAGACCATGCTGGTCTGTACAAGATGGATAAAGAAAAATGGATTTTCCTTTCACTAAAACAACCAAAGGTGTATCAAAAATAGATTGAAATCTAGGTTAAGACCTGCCACCACAATGTTTCATGAATTATTTTCATAAAAGGCCTGTACTAGGCCGGACATAGAGAAAAGAAACTGAAAACTAAGAAAAATGTTGAAATTCAACAGTTTTAGGCATTGTGAAGAGCACCAATCTTCAAAAAAACTACTGATTGAACCCCCATTTAGGCTTGAATGATGTTTTTAATACATTTCAAATAAGAATCATCTCCCTTCAATTCCCATAACTACCTTTGAACCACCAAACCCTTATTAAGCCTACAAATACTAGTATTTATTATTTAAGAATGGTTTTGCTTACTAAGCTTTATCATGCAAATTTAATATTCTAAAGGCCTAGGACCACTTAGACACCCTTATAACATGAATTTTAGACTCTTTCTCTGCACTCCCACCTACTTTTTACATAATTTTCCTTTATGGAAATATCAACAATTATTTAATTCAAGAGTGCTTTTGCATGTATTTGTCCACCCTAACCTACTAATTCCCAAAGTACATAAAATATTGGTCTATTAGACCTTATTCAAGACAAAAATACCTCAACATACTAACATTTACCAACTATCCTCCCAATTTACCATGAAACAATCAAAAATTGAGGGTGAGGTGTGGGTGCTCCCGTACCATTCAGCTTTCAAAAACAAAGTCAATTAGGCTGGAAGACGTTTGGATCAGGCTAGCATTTGGCGGAAGAGGAAGAAAGATGATTAGAACTCTAGAGGCCCACCATACTAGATTTTTTTATTTAACCATGAGAGTAGAAGAGAGATTTTATACCATGTATCAAAACATTAAGCATGCATTCTTCCAACCAACGGAGAAGGAGATGATTACTTTGCTTCATTTTCATTTGCATAAGCATATCAAGGCATGGGAACCAAGAAGACCAAGGATGTCTAGTTTTATGTGGAGGTAATGGATGTGGTCCAAACTTTAGGATGGTTAAGAAGGTCAATGTATGATATTGATGAAGTTGAGGAAGAACAACAAGAGAGGGACAGAAAAAATAAAATCAATACAGAGTTTCAAGGTTTTGTCAAGCGAGTAAGAGAGCTATGGGAGTAGCCTCATCTAAAAGATTTTGAACTAGAATTTGATATGTACCATTTAGAGAGTTTGGTTTTCATGGAGTTCCTTTCAAATCCTTTGCTTTTATTATTCTTATGGTAAACAGTTTGGTAGAGTTGGTGGAATTACCTTTCTTAGTAGTAATCCCTATTACTGAGATTGAGATTGTTAACCTTCAGAGAGTAGGACTTGGGAAAAAGGAATTTGATATGGCTATTGCTTTCAAAGACTTCAAGCGGGATGTACTCCAAATTGACACCATTCCTCAATCTTCACTTGATGGCATCAAGGAATGGCTAAACTCCATGGTTATAAAGTATTATGAAAGCAAAATGAACTTGTACTAGCAACCAATTTTGAAGACTATTACTGATGATTCAAAGCACATCAACCATGTGGTATAGATGATTAGATCCCAAAGATGATTTTTAGCAATGAAAGAGTTTGAAAAGGTAGAGAGAGCTACATTGGTGACTTAGGAGAAAGTTTAGCTTTCAAAAAACAAAGCCAATTAGGCTAGCAGATGTGTGGATCAGGCAACATTTGGTGGAAGAGGAAGAAAGATGACTGGAACTCTGGAGTCCCACCATACTAGATTTCGATATTCAACCATGAGAGAAGAAGAGAGAGTTGATATCATGTATCAAAACATTAAGCATGCATTCTTCCAACCAGCAGAGAAGGAGGTGATTACTTTGCTTCATTTTCATTTGCATAACCATATCAAGGCATGGGAACCAAGAAGACCAAGGATGTCGAGTTTTATGTGGAGGTGATGGATGTGGTACAAAATTTAAGATGGGCAAGAAAGTCAATGTATGATTGTTAACCTTGAGAGAGTATTTATGTTGAGGAAATTTCCTTTAGATGCAAGGATTCAAAGCACATCAACCACATGTGGTACAAATGATTAAATCCTAGAGATGATCTATAGCAATGAAAAAGTCTAAAAAGGCAGACAAAGCAACAATGGTGACTTAGGAGAAACTTCAGATTTAAAAAAAAAGAGTCAATTAGGCTGGTAGACATGTGGATCGGGCTAGCATTTGGTGGAAGAGGAAGAAAGATGACTAGAACTCTGGAGGCCCACCATACTAGATTTCAGTATTCAACCATGAGAGTAGATAAGAGAGCTGATATCATGTATCAAAACATTAAGCATGCATTGTTCCAGCTAGTAGAGAAGGAGATGATTACTTTGCTTCATTTTCATTTGCATAACCATATCGAGGCATGTGAACCAAGAAGACCAAGTATGCTGAGTTTTATGTGGAGGTAATGGATGTGGTCCAACCTTTAGGATGGACAAGAAGGTCAATGCATGATTGGTGCAAGAGCACCATTTAGTAGGTTTTGCTCATCAAGGCAAGTAAGGAGTAGAATATCATCAATTTACTAAAATTGGCCCAAACTTGTACATTTGAAGGTTTTGAGTTAATAAAAATGGATTTTTGACCCATTCCTCTTTCTGTAGCCTCTGTAACTTGAGGAATGGGTCTACACTAACATTATTAAGGTGTGAGAGTGATGTGTTAGTGTTGGGGAGGTTTGAAAGTGAGATGGGTGTGAAACCCATGTGTGTAAAAGTGAGTTTTCTTTAAGAAAAATGGTGGTTTTGAAGAGTTAAATTGTTTTTTTGTGTAGGGAAGAAGTATCTTATGATTGTTTGAGCTTGTGTAGGGTATAAAAAACTTGTTTGAGTAATTTTAGGTTGTGGTTAGCTTTGGAAGTATCATTTTCAATAAACCCCTAAGCTTTAGGCTACAATAGAGGGTTTTGTGGTTTACCCATTGTATGGTGGTATAACTAAGATCTAATTGTGGATTTTGAAGTTTTGAAACCTTATAATTTCTTCCCCAATATTTTGTAAGGTTTGGATAAGTTTAGAGTATAGACCCTTTATTCAACTGGATCGATCCCTTAAGGGTCCAAAGAGAAAAATGGCTACAAACTTCAGCATGAGGTTACTCGAACACCGTGACTCTTAGAATCTTCTTATCTAATCTTATGGGATTATGTTGGGCCCCTCTACAATAACCTCTCTCAATTTTCATTAGCTCAAAGTGGTTTTCCCGTGGTGTCTAGTTTTCAGTTGATAAAAAAGTGTCAAATGGAAGTAGTGGAAAGTTGCAAAGTGGTGCAAATTTAATTTTGCAACTCGTGTGACCAAATGGATTTCTCCAACACATCTGATTAGGCATTTTTACACTAGGCATGGTCCTCTTTTTCACCCAAACACGCGGAATCGCTCTGAGCTACGTTCAACTGGATCGATCCCTTAAGGGTCCAAAGGGAAAAATGGCTGCAAGCTTCAGCATGAGGTTACTAGGACACCATGATGCTTAGAAACTTCTCATTTGATCTAATAGAATCATGTTGGGCCCCTCTACAATAACCTCTCTCAGTTTTTGTTATTTCAGAGTTTTTTTCCCGTGGTGTCCAGTTTTCAGTTGATGAAAAAGTGTTAAAATTGGAAAGCAGTGGAAAGTTGCAGCGGTGCAACTTTTGTTCTCCAACTCGTGTAACCCAAAAAACTATTCCAAAACATCTAAATAGGTATGTTTACACTACGAATGGTCCTCTTTCACACCTAAACACACGGAATCACTCCGAGCTAGGTTCAACCGGATCAATCCTTTAAGGGTCTAAAGTGAAAAATGGTTGCAAACTTCAGCATGAGGTTATTGGGGACACCGCGATGCTTAGAAACTTCTCATCTAATCCACTGGATCAAATTCTATACAATAAATCCTCTTGGTTTTCATTATCTCAGAGTGGTTTTCCATAGTGTCCAGCCATTGATGAAAAAAGCAAGCGCAATTGAGGAAGCGGGAAAGCTGCGTAAGTGGTGCAACTTTTGTTTTGGTAACTCATGTGACCAAATGGATTGTTCCATGAATTAAATAGGTATTTTTACACTAGAATGGTCCTCTCACACCCAAACATATGGAATCACTGGAGCCACGCTCAACCGATCGATCCCTAAGGGTCCAAAGGGAAATGGCCGCCAAACTTCAACATGGAAGTTAATTTTGGGCACTGTATGATGCTTGCAAAACCATCATCTAATCTGATGGGATCATGTCAGACCCTCTACAATAACCTCTCTTAGTTTTGTTATCTCGTGAGTGGTTTTCGTGGTGTCCGTGATTTCGGGCCGATGAAAAAGCGTTTCAAATGGAAGTGCCGGAAAGTCAGAAGTGGTGCAACTTTCATTCCGCAACTCCTATGCACCAAAAGACTATTCTAACGCATCCAAATAGAATTTTTATGCTATTAATGGTCCTTCTTCATACTCCAAACATGCAGAATCGCTAGAGCTATCGCTCAACCAAATCAACTTTATGTCCAAAGGTGCCTTACGCCAAACTTCAACATGAGGTTACTCGCAAACCGTGATACTTGAAACTTCTTGTCTAATCCAATGGGATCATGTTGGACCCCTCTACAATAACCTCTCTCGGATTTTGTTATCTCAGAGTGGTTTTCCCGTGGTGTCCAAGTTTCAATTAATGAAAAAAGTGTCAAATGGAAGCAGTGGAAAGTTGCAAAGTGGTGCAACTTTTGTTCTACAACTCATGTGACCAAATTAACTATTCCAATGCATTTGAATAGGAATTTCTATGCTAGGCATGGTCCTCTTTCACACCCAAACACGCGGAATCGCTCTAAGCTACGTTCAACCAGATCGATCCCTTAAGGGTCCAAAGGGCAAAATGGTTGCAAACTTCACCATGAGGTTACTTGGACACCATGATGCTTAGAAAATTTTTGTCTAATCCCATAGGATCGCATTGGGCCCCTCTACAATAACCTCTCTAGGTTTTTGTTATCTCGAAGTGGTTTTCCCGTGGTGCCCGAATTTCAGTTGATGGAAAAAGTGTCAAATGGAAGCAGTGGAAAGTTGTAAAGTGGTGCAAATTTCATTCTGCAACTCATGTGACCAAATAGACTATTCCAACACATCTGAATAGGCATGTTCACCCTAGGCATGGTCCTCTTTCTCACTCAAACATGCAGAATCGCTCTAAGCTACATTCAACCAAATCAATCCCTTAAGGGTTTGAGTGTAGCATGTTGAAATAGGCCATTCCACCTATTGTTCAGGTTGTGTCTCAGTGATATGGGCTTGATGTAAGTAGGATAGGGGGTAGGAATAATAAAATAGCATTAGTAAGGGCATTGTAAGAGATTACTAATGCTGCCCCTCTTGAAAATTCAAAATTGACACCCCTTAAAAGCAAGGCTAGAAGAGATGAAAAGAAGAAATTGCTTAAAAATAAGTTACAATAGGTTGGAAATAGGGTGATATTGTGGAGTTTGATGTGTTCAAAAGGTTTGGAAGGATAGGGGAGTTCAAAAGTAAGTTATGGCATGACATGACCTAGTTGGGAAAATAGGGGTTTTGAATGAAAAAGAGAGGTTTGAGGGAGTAAACGTGGGTAAAGTCAAGTGGCAACATAATTTGGTGGTCAATTAAGTTTGTGCAGGAAAAATGAAGAGTGTTGGAATAGGTTTTGAGGTTCAGGTTTAGGGGTTCGGTTCATCGGTTTGGCCAAAATTTTATGGAGGGGAGTCCAGTTCATTTTGGGTTCGTTGGTACAAAAAACATGTACAAACAAAATATATATCTATGCAACCTAGAAGCATGAATTAGGATTAGAATATCACATATCATCATATAAACAAAACCAATTACATAAAATTGAGTTCTGTCATTTAAAATAACAAAATTGGCAAAAGAAATGTCTTTTATTAACCCTGCAAAAAATGAATAAAATCAATACACTTAATTTTCAATGAAAAAAACCATTTATGAATAACGGCTAAGCTGTGTTTAGTATTATGCTTTGATATATTTTGCATGCATCCATAGCTTGTCTCGGAAGTACTTTTTTAGGCTTCTTTGTTTCATAGCAGAAGGCGCTGGAATTGTTTGATAAAATGCTTTGCAGACATGTATGAAAAATGGAAAGACAGACAAGGCGCTGAATTGTTTGAATGTTCAAAGAAATGTGGTTTCATGGTGATGGAATGGCATGACAAATGCCATGACAATAAAATTGCTATGGATTTTCATGGCATTCCACCACCAATGAGACCACATTTCTTTGAGGGTTTTTTCAAACGCCTACTTGTCTATGTTATTGCCTATTATTATGCTTTGATAGATTTTTTCCAAGAATCCACAGCTTCAAGTCTCTGAAGCACCCATTTTAGGATTTTAGCCATAGTAGCAAGGATGTGAATTGTTTGATAAAAATGCTTTGGGCAAACATGTATGGTCAGAAGATAGACAGGGCAAAGGAACTATTTAGGGGGTCGCCCCAAAGAAAACGTGGCCCCACATGATGGAATGGCATGACGAAGCTATGATGCTAAAATTGCTATGGATTGTCAAAGTGGCATTCCACCACAATTGGAGACCACATTTCCTTGAGGCTTTTATTCAAATAGTTCGCTGCCTTGTTCCATGCTATTGCTATTATTATGCTTTGATAGATTTTTTCCAAGCATCCATAGCTTGTTTGGAAGCACCTATTTTAGGCTTTTAGCCATAGCAGCAAGGAGGTGAACTATTTGATAAAATTCTTTGGTAAACATGTATGAAAAATGTGGTAGCATAGACAAGGTAGTGAATTGTTTGAAAAAATGACTCAAATAATTGTGGTCTCATGGTGATGGAATGCCATGACAATCCATAGCTTATTTGAAAGTACCTGTTTTAGGCTTTCAACCATAACAACAAGGCAATGAACTATTTGATAAAATGATTTCATAGACATGTATGAAAAATGTGTTAGCATAGACAAGGTAGTGAACTCTTTGAAAAAATGCCTCAAAGAAATGAGGTCTCATGGTGATGGAATGCCATGACAATCAAAAGCATTTGATTCTCATAGAATTCCATCACCATGAGACCTCATTTCCTTGAGGCATTTTTTCAAAGAGTTCACTGCCTTGTCTATGATATTCATTACTATTATGCTTTGATATATTTTTTCCAAGCATCCATAGTTTGTTCAAAAGCACTTGTTTTAGGCTTCGGCCATAGCAACAAGGCAAAGTTGAACTATTTGAAAAATGCTTTGGTAGACATGTATCAAAAAATGTGGTAGCATAGACAAGGCAGTTGAATTGTTTGAAAAAATGCCTCAAAGAAATGTGGTCTCATAGAATGCCATGAAAAGAAAATGCAATCGGGAGCTACTCCCTAGTTATTAGTTATGCAATGTGAAGCAATGCTTTGAGTTTGAAATATGTGCAATGCAATGTAATCAACGATATGAATATAAACTACAAAAATCTATTTTCTACAATTTATTAGTTAAACTCTTTATTTTATTTTCTCTCTATATCTCTATGGTATGGAAATGCCTTTAAATTATTTTTTTAAAGTTTTTATCTCTTGTTCTACTTTTTATTATCTTTTTTTTTAAATCTGATTTTTTCTGATTTTTTCTAGACTTTTTCCTGATTTTTTCAAAAAATATTATACTTTTGGTTTGTCGATTTTTTCCCCAAAAGATTTTTGCTTCTATGGTATAAACACATATCTTTTTGTAATATCAAGGATACTTTTTGAAACTTCCATGCATTGCTAATCTAAAAGGAAAATTCTTTTGCCTAATCTGTATGCAGCCATGCTTTTGACATTGTCAAAAAGAGAAAATATGGACACCATCAATAAAAAAGATTTATATTAACCAAATAGCCATGTACACATGCATCAATATATGTCGATATAAGTATAAAATATAGTTACAAAATAGCCATATAGGCTTACGAGAATGCCATATAGGCATACAATGTCAAATATATCCAATACAAGATATGTACAAAATTACCAAGTCTAAGCATACAACAAAGGGATCTGGAATCAAAATTCATTTCTCTCCATGCTATAGAAATAAATTATTTCCCTTTGTTTGGTGATCCGATGGTGATAAGTCCGTCACTCATTTTTTTTGTGCTCGAGGAGTGCTCCTACTGCTCCTCCTATGGTTTAGCTCCTGGTGAATTTTTAACTGTTACAATAAGAAGTAAATACATTAATATTGTGAACCTAGATCTTATGCTTGCAAGAACACAACAAATGAACACATTAATAAGATAAAATGCAAGTTAGAATAGAGGTTCCCCATAAAATCCTTTTAACCATATTCAAAATAGAAATAAAACAAGAACACAATGAAAGAAGATGAAAATAAGCTAAATCCTATTGAGAATATGCAAACTCTTGATCTTATGGGGGATTTGGTTCCAATTTGATGTGGAAATTGGCCCTTTCCCAACTCCTTTGCAAGCTTTGATGATGAATGGTGATGGTGATCCACTTTTTTGAAGATTCCAGTGTGCTCCATGATGAAAAACCTACATAACCTAGCTATGGATTCAAAAGTATGGATGAAGATTGCTAAAGATTTGAGCATAGTAAGTTTACTCAAATTGTGGATGCTAGAATGAGGATATTAACATCTTATTTATAGAATTCTAAGATGGATGAATGTCCAAAATAGAGCAATGTGGGACTAATCTTCAACAAATGAGAAGAAGCCACATGTCATCATGTGAATGGTTGAGGAATGAGTACATTTTGAAGAATGTGCAAAGAGGGGGGAGATTCAAATTCAAAATATGGTTTGAAGGATGAGTTGTAAGGTGAAGCAAATGCACATGGCTCAAGAAAAGGACATGTAAGAGATTTTAAATGCTTTGTTGGAAGGGACAAGTCCTTTTGGGGGGAGATTTCAAATTTGAGGAATATTCCATCTTTGATGCCTTTTTTGAATTAAAATAGATGATTTATAAATCAATTAAATTGATTTTCATGTGCAAGTTGCAAAATCTAGATGATTTGATGGATTAAGATTAAATTAATTAGATTTGATTAATTTAAAGGATATTAGTTGATTTGACCATTTTGACTTAAATTTTAGGATTTAAATAACTCAAAATGAGAAGAGAATGATTTAGACTTAGTTAAATAAATATTTTTGATTTATTTAACCAAAGGGGGTGATGTTAGATTAAATTAGATAAATTTTTGATTTATTTAATTTAATTAGATGAACTTTAGAGATTTAATCAAATAATATGGATTATTTAACTAAACAAAGATAGGAAGATGAAATGACCCAGCTAATTACACAAAGATGATCTAATTAAATCAAGGGATTTATTTAATTAAAAGGGGAATTATGATTACTTTAATCAAATAAGGCTATTTGATTAAATGGTTAGATAGAGGGATAATTCAGGATGAGGCGATGTTAGTAGATCAAGATCGAGTGTGTGATATCAATCTGTATATTTTTTATGTCTACAAGTATATAGAAATTACATTATAAAAAATGATATATTTAACAAAATAATCACTTACGACCATCTCATGATCACTCTCCACAATGGAAATATTTGCATGTCGATGCTCAGGCATGCTTAAGCCCTATATAAACCATCCAAATATGAATTAAACTGTGAATCAATAATGGTTTGATTTTTCACTAGAACTAACCCTATAACAACGAATGTAAATTGAAACTTAGTAATTTGCCCCATACCTCCTCTATCAAAGCCATTGAGGATTGTATAGTAGATGAAACACCGATATCCATTACCCTTGTAACATTTGGAGGTGTTTCCACAACCAACATCTGAAAATAAAGCAACAAATTATTTAATCATGAAAAAGTTAAAATAGCAATCCACGTCATGACTTATAATGTATGAGATCTAATGAACAAAACTTTGAGTACAAGTATTAAACTATATATTTTTGGTAGGCCTTAGTAGTTTGATAGGAAGACCAAGCATGATGGGGAGAAGAACACATTCTCCATTGTGAAGGATGGGAAGACTTACAACCTTTCACCTCTCCTAGAAGAAGACAAGGAAAAGCATGAAGGGTCTAGTGTTTTTATGGTGGGTGAGAAGGAGTTCATGAAGACCTTGAAGGAAGGATGAGGAAGAGGATTCTTCTTGATTATGAAGCCAAAAACTGATTCTTCCTAATTTTGATAGTATCTTTGTGGTAGTTGATAGATTTAGTAAGATGGCACATTTTCTTCCTTGCAAATGCACCAATGATGCATCTCATATAGCAGGTCTCTTCTTTAAGGAGGTTGTTAGGATACATGGACTGCCTTTAAGCATTGTTTCTAATAGGGATTCTAAATTCATTGGTCACTTTTGGAGGACCTTGTGGAAGAAACTCAAAGAAAAAATTGTCATTTAGTTCAGCATACCATCCACAAACGGATGGACAAACTAAAGTGGTGAATAGATCATTAGGAAACCTCTTAAGATGCCTTACCAAGGAGAATGGACAAGCTTGGGATCTGATTTTACCTCAGGCTGAATTTGCATATAATAACTCCATGAATAGGAGCATTGGTAGAAGCCCTTTTGAAGTAGTTTATGGCATGCACCCTAGAGGGGTCTATGAACTAAGATATCTACAAGGAGTTGCTAAGAGAAGTGCTCAAGGTGAGGACATTGTTGTTACAATCAGGGATATTCATCAACAAGTGAAGGAAACCCTTCAAAAGAATGTTGAGAAGTATAAGAAAAAGGAATATTTAAAGAAGAGGAATGTCCAATTCAAGGTTGGAGACTTGGTGATGGCACACTTGAAGAAGGAGATACTTCCAAAAGGAAAGTATACCAAACTCATGATGAAGAAGAAAGGACCTTGTAAGGTGGTCCACAAGTTTGGCCAAAATGCATATGAAATAGAGCTACCTCCTAGGGTGGCAATCTCTCCTATCTTCAACATTTCTTACTTGTATCCTTTCAAAGCTTCTATGAATGGAGGTGATGGAGCAGGTACAACAACAATGGAGGATGAAGATTGGGTGAAGGAACTACCCCCTAGCCAATGTTATGAAATAACTTGCACAATAGAAGAATATGATATGAAATATGTTGCACATACTTGATAAGAACTGAGAATAACAAGCCACTTCGAGGGGGAAAACCTCCAAATATCTCTAATGAGAACACACTTCACAACTTGATGATGAAATAAGATTCACAACCTCCTATATATACCTATTTATGCCAAGGATATCACCTAGGCCGACTTAGACACGCCTATATAAGACTTAGGCCGACCTAAACAACTAAATAACAATATACTAATGATAATATGACTTAATAGAGAGTTAAGATAGCCACATGCCGACTATTCATAACCCGATGTACAATAATATTAAGGGTGTAGCATGCCCCCCTTCTTCAAAGAAGCATTGTCCTCAATGCTAATCAAGTTTGGAAACTTTTGAATGAACTCCTCGTCTTCCCATGTGGCATCTTCAACTGGTAAATTCTTCCATTGGATGAGATACTCAGTGATAGTTCTATTCCTCAGCTTCTTTGTGCGTGTTTGACGAATGCGCTCTGGTTCCAACATGATTCTCCCTTCTTCATCCAACTCAGGAAGTGTTGTTTGAGTGGGAATATTATGCCCAATTACCTTTTTCAAACAGGAAACATGAAAAACTGGATGTATCTTTTTTGTTGGTGGCAACTCAAGCTTGTAGGCAACACTACCGATCTTTTGCATGATTTGGTATGGACCATAATACTTTGGAGACAACTTATTATTCTTGCTTTGCTACTTTTGTGAGATTTTCTTATAAGGCTGCAATCGCAAGAAGACCCAATCCCCAACTTCAAAACTTCTTTCACTACGATGTTGGTCTGCCTGTTACTTCATTCGATTTTGTGCCATGGCTAAATTCTCCTTGAGTCCTAAAAGTACTTGTTGTTGATGAAGCAAGTGGTCTTCTACTGCCTGAACTCTTGGGGACACCTTAATTGATGATGTTATGGAAGGAGGATGATATCCATAAAGTGCCAAAAATGGAGACATTTTTGATGAGCTATGAAAAGAAGTGTTATACCACCATTCCGCAAGTGGTAAGCTGGATCTACTCCACCGGATCAAGCTTTCTTAAAGAAACAAATTTAGGATATCCTTTCCAAACACTTATTAACAACCTCTATTTGCCCATCTGATTGAGGGTGGTATGAAGAGCTAAGAGCCAATTGAGTACCCAAACATGAGAATAAATCTTTCCAAAAGTGACTAGTGAAGATAGGATCATGATCACTAACAATAACTTTAGGTGTATCATGTAGCTTTTGGATATTCTCCAAAAAAGCTTTAGCCACTACACTTGTTGTAAAAGGATGTGCTAATGCAATGAAATGTGCATATTTAGTGAGCTGATCAACTACCACCATGATGCCATTATGACCTTTAGATTTGGGAAGCCCCATGATGAAGTCCATGGATACTTCTTCCCAACATTGGCTAGGAATAGATAAGGGTTGCAAGAGACCTAGTGTCTTAATTGTCTCCCTTTTATGCCTTTGATGCACCAAACATTCAACCACAAATTTTTGAACATCACCCTTTAGCCCCTCCCAAAAGAAATCTTGATTGAATCAATGATATGTCTTCAAAAATCCCGAATGACCACCCAATCGAGACTCCCAAAGCAACTCCTGCGGAGAATCTTGATTTTATGGGTGGAATTTGCAAGAGATACAAACACTCTTTATACCAAAGAGTATCTCCCTTCCAACAAAAAACTTATCCGAACTATCAGCTTCTAGGATCACTTTTAATTGAGATCGGATGAGATTACTTGTCGACATCATTTTGCCACCATGGCTTCCTCCAATCTAATTTGTTTGTAATATTGAAAGGGCACACAATAAGGCTTCATCTTTTCATCCTTCCGCATCCGCGGATAATATTATTTCTTTTCCCTTTCTATATAGCTAATCTCAAAGTCATATCCTAAACATCTTAGTAACCCATTTTGTTGCTCTTCAGAAGATAGTCTTTGTTCCAAAAATATTTTAGGCTATCATGATCTGTCTTAACCTTGAAGTGTCTACCCAATAGATAAGGCCTCCATTGTTTAACTGCATGGAGGATTGCTAGCACTTTCTTCTCATAAATAGGTTTTAGTTGATCTTACCTTTTAATTGATCTACTCAAAAGAAATGGTTTATTCCTTCTTGGTGCATGAGCAACGCCCTATCCCATTTTGTGAAGCATCACATTCCACAATGAATTCTTTTGGTGAAGTCGTGGAGTAGCAAGTAATCGAGTTGTACACATAGCCTCCTTCAATCTCAAATGTTGTATTAAGGCATCTGCTCAATGAAAAGAATCCTTCTTCAATAGATGGTAGAGTGTGCTACTATACTACCATAATTCACAAATCTTCTATAAAACAATCCCAAGAACTCTCTTAGTTTCTAATGGTTTTTGAATAGCCATCTATGATAGCCTTAATTTTGTTAGGGTCCACCTTTACTCCTTCATGTGAAACTATGTGTCCCAAATACTCCACCTCTATAAGACCAAAAGCACACTTGGATGGCTTAGCATAGAGTTTATGATCTTCAAGTATTTGTAATGCTTGGTCCACATGTTGAAAATGTTCTTCCCAAGTCTTGCTATAAATCAATATATCATCAAAGAATACTAACACAAACTTTCTCAAGAACTTCTTAAAAATGGAATTCATCAAACTTTGGAATGTAGATGGTGCATTGGTAAGACCAAATGGCATCACCAAAAATTCATAACGACCCTCATGAGTCTGAAATGTTGTCTTACAAATATCTTCCTCCTTAATCCTAATTTGGTGATAACTAGATCTAAGATCTAACTTGGTAAAGTTCGATAGCTCCATTTAATTCATCTAGCAAACTGGCTAATGACTGGAATTGAAACTTATCTTTAATGGGCACAAGTTAGAGCACCCCATAATCTGGACACAT